>NETT01000079.1:0-21952 GCA_003449175.1 Ceratocystis smalleyi | reverse complement strand
GGGGGCTTTTTTGCTTACATCTAAATAGATATGTACACAAAGAAAAAGAAAAGAAAGCAGCAGTGCACGAAGCAGGAGAACATTAATAACAAAAAACTGACCTAGACCCATGGCTCGCTCAGTTGGTTCCTACATACTTGAACCAGTTAGGGCGGCAGTCTTCCTTTAATAAGAAGTTCTCTCCATCAAACATCTTGCCTGTTGTGCAGCCCTTGCACTTGGGCGAGTTAGGGCAGTTGAAGAAGGGGATATGGCGGTAGCCAATATCACGGAACCTGCAAAAACGGAAGTCTCTAGTTAGCACTGGAATCGAAACAGGACAGACAAGTGAAGGGACGCAAGCAAAGCAACGAGACGGCATACCAATGGATGCGGCTCGCATCCTCAAACAAGCCCAGTGCCACGCTATGCACAGGCGCATCACCCCAGCGCTCGTAGAAGAAGCCACCAGCGCGGTCTAGATGGTTGAAGTAGTCTTCATAGGCTTTGCTACGCCAGAAACTCATGTCGCCAATCTCAAAGTTGCTCCAAAAATGGCAGGTCGAGTAGCCACCGGTGCCGGCAGCGTGATCGGGGCGTTCAATGTCGTCGGTGAGCCACTTCATGGCGTTGTTCGGGTTGACATACTCGGGGTGGTCGGCAATGAACTTGAGAGTCTCGGGCCACAGTGTGCGGATTGTCTTGGGGTCATCATAGAGGTTAATGGTGAAGCCATACGTCTTGTTATGGTCCTGCATCCAGCGGAAAACGTCATAGTCGACGTCGCAGAAGAAGTTAACCTTGGGCTCAACACGCCAGTAGTACTGCATATCCTTGAGAGCCGGGTGGTGGTAGAACATGCCCGAGTTCCAGCGGCACATTTGATGATACGAGATCTTGGAGGCATATTGCACATTTTCCGACTCGAGAGTAGAGGAAGCATCATCAAACAGGTTTTCGTCGATCCATGAGGGCACGCTCCAGTGCTCTTTAGGGATGACCTCTAGCGGGGGGGGGCAAAGAATACGCTGTTAGCATTTGCACAGGTAGGCAAGAGAGAGAGAATGGGAGAAAATGCACCAGCGCACCGCAGTACCGGAGCTCGCGAGGCATGCATCATCCAAATGTATGCTTACCGTATCGACATTCGGCCTTGGTAGCAGCCTGGGTTTGCTTCTTGAACTCGCTTGTGAACGGAACATTGTTGAGGAAAGTCCAAGGGTAGTTAAACTTATGATTCCATGTACGCTCAAGATCCTGCATAGACGAGACCATATCTGCCAGTTCTTCGTTGCGGACAAGGGCCAGCAGTGTAGCATTGATACGGTCGGAGTTGGCAGCATTTGGGGCATAGTTGGGACCCGTGCGGTGGAGGGGGCCTTCGGGCTCGTCGTAGGCTATATCAGAGGGAAAGAGAGTCAACGAGTCAGCAGTCAGGCTCACGGACGAGGCGGAAAGAAAGAGAGGGAAGCTCACGGTCTAGCATAGGATCATTGGGATGATATTCCTGGGGGTTCAAGCGGCCATTGCCAATGCTAGACACGGACGGCTTAAAGACGCTGAACATGATGTAAATCCAGACGACTATGGCCAACAGGGCTAGCACGCGGACAGGGCGCGCGAGGACCATTTTGAGAAGCCGAGCAAGACAAGAGGGGATATTAAGCGTGCGTTGGTCAATAGCGGTGGATAGGAAGCCGGCGACGTTGGCGTCGATAGGATATGTGAATCAAGCTGTAGCCCAAGTAGGCAAGCATCAAGTACAAGCGAAGAGGGACAGAGACAAAGACCTCCGGATCTTGGCGAGACAGGAGGATAGATGCAGTCAGTTTCCAGTCCAAAATTCTTGTTGAATAGAGGTGGATAGAATGAGTTCGGCCGGCTGCAAATCGCAATACGTCAAGAGATCACCCTCGCGAATGTTACAAGCTTGGTTCAGTCGTAGAGCATCCCCTAAGTTGGCGTAAGCTGGCGTTGGGTTGGCCTAGGCTATGTCAGGCAAGATGAGGCAGACAAAAGCCTGTAACCAAAGTGCTAGCGAGAGGAATAGAGACAGGATGGCTCACCTTGCAGGCTCGTAGCTCGGTATCCTCTAGGTGAAGGCAAGGCTGATACCCATGAGACCCTAAAGCAGTGCTACCCTTAAATCACGAGGTAGCCTGTAATGATGCAGAGCTGGGCAGCGGTAAAAGGTCGGCACTGTGCATTCCAGGGTGTAGCCCCACACGGCCAGCACAGAAACTGTGCTGCACAAGCGCCAAGCCCGCCTGTATTTGTGGCTGTCACAGTGCCCAAAACTTTGGCAGGTGTCTACCAAGTTGTTTCGTTTGGTGCAGCAACGTTTTCCAATCATCGCAATAGAAGCACAGGCGATCAAAGCTTAGTTGAAACCTTGGGCCTGAACACCGCCCAGTTCCGAGACTAACCCTGAGGCAACTTAGAGCTTGAGCGAGCTCGAGTCAAGGCCCCTCTCGTCTTCTCCCGTCTAGATGTGATGGCCCATGCAGCCGAGCTTGCGACGCTCACTGACGGGCTTGTAGAAGCTATCACAGGTTTCTCTTCCAAGGTACACACTACTCCCCTACCTCCTGTCTTCCTCTTGCTTTAGACTCCCTCCGCCACTAACTCTCCCCTTTGTCTCCTGTCTCCTCAGGCTCACCCGAAACGCTTCGCTTCCCTTCGAGATGCATCGGCTCGCAAGCTCCGATTCCATCCATTTCTACGCACAAACCAATTCGACATCGCTACCCAGCTTGAAGGCCTCGAAGAGCGCTTTCGTGTCAATTGCCGCGATGGCCTTGCCGATGCCCTCAACCGCAGCCGGCTAGAACTGGACAAGATTCAGTCCAAGTTCCACCCCGACATCCTGCATCTCCTCCTCGAGCTGTGCGACCATCCCGTAACCAAAACTAATCTCGATGATGTCAAGGCTCTCAAAAAGGACGACGAGGAAGTCGTCAAACCGCTGCGTTGGGAGGACATTGCGCGCGAAGATGGCTGGGGTCGTGACGATCCCTCCATATGGGATACAATCCAATACAAGGATGACTCGGATGACGATGCTGCCCTTACCAACTGCTCTGTTTCCAGCAGCGACGTCTCATCTGATGCCGATGCTGACCACGAAATTTTGTCGGCAAAGAGAGCCGATTTCTTAGTCGAGCCCAGTGACAGTGGCCAGCACCTTAGAATCAAAGCAGCGCAGCAATGGCGTCGCACACAGCCCGCTCCAGACTCGGCCGGTCGCGTCCGCAAAGTCCCCGTTTCCGAGTTTGCAATGGTCCGCGAAGTGCTCTTCATGCTGCAGGGTCTCCCTACAACTCTCTTCCGCCCCGACTATTCCCCGGACCCGGCCTTCCAGCTGGAGAATATTGCTTGGGAAACACATAAGAATCTTGCCCACATATTCTCCGAGTCTGGGTCCAAGCTGGCCATGCTCCGCTCCTTTGTCCAGCAGAAACATACAGCCCATCATCTACAGGTCCTGAGCGATTCTATTGGAAAACGCCTACGAGACTTTGACATACTCTTGTCAGGCATAGAGCAACGGCTTATAGCCCCTACCCATAACATCACGGTCAGCTTGCTAGCTATACACCACGAGCTCCGGAACCCCCTTCAAGGTCTAGAAATCCTTGGGGAAATTCTTAAAGAGCTTCGGCATGTCCCTAATATGGGCGCTTTCCGGTACATTGAGATGCTTTTCCATGAGATCAACACTGCCCAGACTATAAATCGGACTGCGGTTGCCGAGTTCCTCATAGGCGTCTTTTTAGAATGCTTCCAACTCTATCTTCGCCTAATCCGTATGTGGATGGAAGAGGGCCGCCTTATGCCCGGTGACCAAGTCTTTTTCATCTCCGAATCCCCCGCGCAAATGCCGCTGAGCCACCTCTGGAAAGAGCAGTTTAAGCTTCGCCAGACCAGGGATGGGAAACTGTATGCCCCTTCCTTTGTCAATGCTCCCGCGAAGCAAATATTCACTGCTGGGAAAAGCATCGTGATTCTGAAAAACCTTGGCCGTTATGAGTCTTTCAACGCGCACAGCAGCGAAGAGCCTCCGCTCACATTGGAAGAGATTGCGCCTAATGGCCTACAACTGGCATCTTTTGCTGATCTATTCATGCATTGGTTTGATAAATGGATCAACACCAAGCTTGGCCAGACGTCGAATACTCTCAAGAGCGTGTTGCTTGGTCCCTGCGGGCTCAGGGCTGCTCTGCTAGCTATGGAGTCTATTTACTTCATGTCTAATGCGACAGTCTCGGATGCCTTTTGCCTGGCTTTTTTCCAGAAGATCGACTCTCTAAGCCCAGGCTGGAATGACCACTATATGCTGACCTCAATTGCCCAAGAAGCGTTTGCTTCTACGACCCATGCCAATCGGATCAAGGTATCTAGTGGAAGCCGAGCTCAGCACCTTTCTGTTCGCACTGTTCGGGACTCTATTACCAAGGGCCTTGCTGACATCAAAATCACATACCGTCTCACATGGGCCATCCAACTCGTAGTCTCGGAGCAAAATATTGGCGGCTATCAGGCCATTTTTACTTTTCTCTTGCAGATTCGCCGGGCCATTGAGCTTCTCACCCGCACACGCCTCTTGTCTCGGCAAGCGCAGGACAAAGACGCATGGATCGAGTATTCAGCCTACTACAGTGTCCGCACTCGTCTAATTTGGTTCTGCACTTCTTTACGGTCATATCTTACCGGCTTCGTGCTTACCCCCGCCTGCACATCCATGCATGATGACATGGAGCAAGCTTCCGACGTCGATGGCATGCTACAGGTGCAATTCCGCTTCATGCGCCGTGTGCTCAATGAATGCTGTCTTGGCCCCAAGCTGCAGCCCATCTACGAGGCCATGATCGACATTCTGCAGTTGGCTATAGCCCTCGAAAAGGCCCGTAGCCGCCATGCAGCCCGCGAGGCCCAAGAACAAATCGAGATTTCACGTATTTCGCTAGCGTCTACGCCACAGAGAAGACAAATCATTCGCAGCACCCCTAACCGCGGCATTAGCAGTCTCACGCCAGGAACAGCAACAACGACTACCAAGAAGCAGCGTCATCCTGATAGCAGCGATGACGAAGTTATTGGAAACGGTATAAGCGAAGCAGCTGCAGACCAAGAACCAGAAAATACAACGTATCTAGCCCAGCTTCGCGACATCTCAGTCAAGTATGAGGGCAATCTACGCTTCATTACCGATGGGCTTCGGGCCGTAGCACGAGCTACAGCGGACTCGGCGTCTATGCGCTGGGACTTACTAGCGGAAATGCTAGAGATGAACACTAAGACAGATCGTGTGTTCAGCTAGCAACAGACAAGGCATACTTTCGGTCTATAGCCACGCCTCTTATTTGCTTTCACGCGCTTGTGGTCATAAATATACACCGGATATTTCCACTCCCGCGAACCTCAACTCTCCAATTTTCCCCATTTGACTTTTGTGCATCCAACATGTTGTCTTCGTCTTCCTGTCTCTGCATGTCCGGCCAATCTCTCCACACTTCGACTTTGCATGCGTCTCGTAGCAAGCCACTACGATGTATTAACGTCAACACCCGGCGCGCCTGTTCCGCGTCACCCAGCTCCAGTAGAATAACCCGGCTCTGAAGTGCTCTTGCCACAGCCAAGAGGCGCTCATAGAACGCATCTTCATGCCGGCAATGCTGTGAACGTGGAACTTCATCTTGTGGCACAAGTGCCAGCTTTGGCTCGAACTTGCGTGCAGACATTGACAGTCCACGATTCCCTTCTGTCCAAGCCTCGCGCGACACGTAGGGTGGGTTGGATACAAGGACGTCCCACGGGCCGCCGCGGGAAAGTCCCGCGATAGCTGTGTCGTCGAAGACATCGGCCTGCATGAACGACATTCTGCACTGCGCTGACGGCGGTTGGATTTTCCCGGTCGAAATGCCATAACGCAAGTTTTCGCGGCTGAGGTCAACAGCTTCTCGCGATATATCGACACCCCTCACCTCCGTAAGTCGCTGGCCCCTGCCATTCTGCAGCTCTGAATATAACAGCAGCGGGATACACCCCGTCCCTGTGCAGAAATCTATGATTCGCATCCCCTCCTTGACCGGCGGTCTACGCCGTAGAATATTTGCGAGGTACAGCGTATACGCCTCAGTCTCAGAGCGAGGCACCAACACGCCTGCACGGCAGCGAATGTCTAGTTTCCCGAATGGCTGTGTGCCTAAAAGGTATTGCAATGGCTCCCCAGTGCGCCGGCGAGTACAGAGTTGCTTGAGCTGGGCTCTTTGGCGAGCTGTGAGCTGCGCAGATAGTGGGACATCCCCGGCTACATGTTCGGTTAGCCAGCGAAGCTCGTTACGAGCCGATGCAAGATCGCGACATGCGGGTAGCAGGCGAGCGAGGTTTGGCTCGATCGAAGCGGCCTGTGCGAGGAGCCGTGGGGGGATGCGGGGCATAACTGGCGTAGAAGAGGGCAGATGTAGGTAGAAATAGGGTTCTTCTCAATGTTTAGTGAGGTTTTAGTGATCTTTCTTGTTCATCTTTACTGTGTGCCGTTGTTTTGATAATCATCCAAGGGTTGATAGCCAGTGATATCACGAACCCTAATAGCAGCCTTGAAAAAAAAATTCCAAATAAGGCAGTAAACGCCACACTACCTGTGCCACATCCCAGCCTCCTCGCAAGCCTGAGAAAAAAAAAATCCCACTCATTCCCCACTTATTGATCGCAAGCTGTATAAATATCTGCCGATTCCCCCTTCATTTTTCTTTTCCTTCTTTCCTTCTTCTCTTCTTTTTTCTCTGTATCAAAAAGCAATAACATAGTTTGCCACGACCAGCATTCAGATAAAAGAGTAGCATCTTTTCCCACGGTGCTGTGTTGCCATTTCCCCTTGCTTCGGTTTGGGGAATATACTTAGAAGAGAAATGTCCCTGGAACTAGGAAGTCTCGCCCCACTGGCTCAGTTGGGGATGAGATGCCATACGATAGGGCACATCACATGACAAATGCGTCTTTTGTAATATCTTGAGCGATGACCTAGTTGGTGGTAGAACGCGGCATTTCGCATGCTGTGGCAGACGAGGGTCTTGACACTTGCTTCGCGCCATGGTTGGCTACAGCTTTTCTTCTGCATGGCCAGTGTCAGTGTCTAAATCTTGTCGTACAAAGGGCCTCACTTTGACATGGCCTGAGCCAACATGTCTACCGCTTGTTAATGTGCCCTGGCGTTGGGTGACAGCTCTTGTACCCGTAGACTAAATCTGGTTATATTACATGCCTTGTTCACAGTGCTTCCAAGCTAGATATGACCGGGTACAGTACAGTATCCAAAAGCAATGTTTGTCACTATGGCTGTTCTATCTGCCAACCAGTTTAACTGATATGTCGCATTCCTCACTGGCTATTGCGATGCAATGCGGTAACGATTAGTCATGGAAATCACACGTAAAGAAAAACAACGGCCAAGTCAAGCCAAGCCAAGCCAAGCCAAGCCAAGCCAAGCCAAAAAAAAACAAGTTGAAGAAAGACTCACGGACTCTCAGGCGGAGTCTCGCCTCTGCACTCAGAGCAGTCCTGGTAGGGCTCGTCTTCCTGGAGAATATGAACATCTTCACGCAGGGCACATATCATCTCGTTTGCTTGGGCTAGGTCGCAGCGGACGATGTGCTTGAAACGAATGCCTTCCTCACCGCAGGCTAGGTGGAAGAAGGCACAGCGAAACTGTGCGTAGACGTTATCACACATCTGGGTAGATGGAACAGGGAGCGCACGGTCGTCCAGTGATGACGTTAGAGAGACAGAAATAAAAAGATACTAAGTGAAGGCCTGGAAAGCCAGTGGCGATGTTGATGTTAGGGCGGACATTGCAATCGGGCTCGAGATCGAGCTCGAGACTGAGACATACCTTGCGTGTTGCGTGCTCTGAGCTGCGCTTTGAACGACTGGATGTACAGGGCAAGCTTTTCAGCCTGAGACAAAGATGGACAAGCCGCGCCTGTTACTGAGCTGGGGGCTGCTTGATATAATGCGCAGACCAGTGCTACTATGCTTATGAAGTCGAGAGTCGGTGTAAGATGTAGTACAGCGACTCAGGCTATCGCTTTATGTACATGTGCATATATGGCTTCTTCAGACCAGAAAAACAACAATGACAACAACAACGACAACGACAGCGACAGCATGGACAGATGCGTCATTGTCGGCTGTGGCCAGCCACGCAACAGATAGACCCGACAAACCAGAACGAAAACACGGACTCCTTGGTACGAAGACAGAGCAGAAACATGAGGGTAAACGTGTGCAGCTGCGGAGATGTGAAACAGCAGCGACAAAAGCCCCGATGCATGCATACAACAAGGCATCAAAAGAACATCGACAAAGAAGCAAAATCACACTACGCCATGCTGCTCTTGTTACACCAGTTGCACGGCCCATCCTGCATTTGTTCCGGTGCTGGCTTTGCTTCCTATGTCAGGCCATCTTGAAGGAAGCCCTAGAAGAAGTCTTGTCAGCGGGTGATGGCCTAGTGTACGCCGCTTGTACCTTTGTACCTTTGATGTTGGACAGCCAGGCGAGCTTACATCAGCCAATCAGACGAAACGTTCTGCTGTTTCCTGAAGAGGGAAGAGGGGTGATCCATCAAAGCAGCCATCCTTGATAGCCGGATATTAGCCGCAGGGAGCAGCCATGGCCTAAGTACTAACAACGGTGGGTTTGTGCAACATGAAGAAAAAAAAAAGAAAAAAAAGAAAGAAAAAAAAAAGTCTGGCCATAATGCGCCACTGTCGTTGCGCTTCTCTCCGGGGCTGTTTATATCTCATCATTTTTTTTTCGTTTTCTCTTTTCCTGTGCGCCTCTGTCTTGCTGCCTGCAGCACTCGTTTCTCTCCTGCTTTTGCAATTACTGAACTAGGCAGTCTGCTTTGTTTTCTTGTGTAACTACATGCAGCTATACCCTTCCTCTCTCTACCCAGGGCATACCTTATCGTCCACGACTATTCTTTTGTATCGAAGCATCTAGCTCCCATCATATAGCTCGGGCTTGTCGCTCTGGTCACACAGCCCAACAATCGCACTAGCTCGTATACACGCTCGCTTGCTCTGTCTTGTTGTCTGATTGGGCTCACGATTCCTATTCCGCTTCCCCGGAAAATCCAACTTCGGAGTCTACGATCGGCATCTCACTACCGAGAGAACAAAGGAACCATACATACGAAGGCGAAATGACCATGGCTGCTTCTGTCCCTTCTACTAGCGAGACTAGCTCTGCTGCTATCCCCATCACTATTGTGACCGGGTTTCTGGGATCTGGAAAGACCACTCTAATTCTCAACCTGATTCCCCAGCTCAAAGCCGCCAACCCAGACTACAAGATAGCTCTGGTTAAGAATGAATTTGGCGATCTGGCTGTTGACTCTCAGCTAGCCGCCTCAAGCGCCGTCACTGGGGTGCAGGAGCTCCTCAACGGCTGCATTTGCTGCAATCTTGTGGGCCAATTGGGCCCTGCTCTGGAAGAGCTCACTGCGTCTATACGGCCTGACCGCTTCATCATCGAAACCTCTGGCTCAGCCTTCCCTGCTACACTGGCCTTGGAAGTCAACCGTCTAGCGCGCGAAACCGGCCGCTATGTATTAGACGGTGTCGTCAGCATTATCGACGTCGAAAACTGGAAGGGCTATGACGACACCAGCTACACAGCGAAGGTACAGGCACGCTATACTGATCTAGTTGTGTTCAATAAATGGGAGCTCTGTGACGAAGACCGCCTAGACGAGTGCCGTGACCGCCTAGGAGACCTGGAAATCGATGTCGCCTGGTGCAAGAGTAACAAGGGGTGGGTGGCCATGGGCCTCGTGTTTGGCGTGGATGGTGGTCTTGCGCAAACGCTCGATGACGCCGAGAACGCTAAGAACACGCTAAGTGACAAGCACAAGCATACACATGACCCTGAAGACCACGACCACTCGAAGTGCAATGACACCCCACAAGCCCACGCCCACAATCACCAGACGGAGGTCGAAGTGCTCTCCGTCGAGTTGAAGCGCGGTCCTACGTCTTCTTCCACTGTCAACACCGCGCAACTGATGCGCTTGCTCGAAGCGGCACCCAAGGAAGAGGTCTACCGGATTAAGGCTGTTGCGAGTCTGGATGCTGCACCTCGCAACTCAGAACCGGCGCAAACAGGACTGGCCCCCGGCCGGCATATTCTGAATTGGGCCTTTGGCCGGTGGACCTTTACGCCAGTAGTGGCCTCGACAGAACATGCGTCAAGCGAGAACTCGGTGCTACGCATGACAGTTATTTTGGCACGCTACGAGGCAAATCAATGGAAGAAGAAGCTGGAGTCAGCGGGGTTTCTCGAGCTGGCTGGAGAGGAAAAGGGCGAGTTGGTGGTGTCGCGCATTTTGTAAATTAGTGTTATTTATCAGGGCTGGGATATTGAGGGACCATATGTACATATACACGACAAAAAAGACATGATTTTGCTGCGTTCGTTCCGACCCACCCAGCTAATGATCGGCAGCGGAATTTGACAAGACAAGGAAGGCAGGCCCCCACTATTACAATGAGCAGGGATCTCACTGGTGGATGCTCCACGTTTTGCCAAGACGGGTTGGGTTGTCCGTTTTCCAACCATTAGTACATGTCACCTGTCAAGCTCTTTCTCATCTTGTCAGTTATAATACAGCCAGCACAATACAGACATACGGGCTCCGTCCGTCTCCGATGCAGCGTGACGTCAAATTTTGCAGGCGACTAGCGTCTCAAACGTCGATGTTGTTGTCTCCATGTATACGAACGCGCAAGCAGCTGCAACCCTGGCCCTCGGCTAGGGCACGTAGTGACCAATCACGTGTTGTAGGCACTTGCGAAAGAAATAGCCCGGTTTGTAAGCGGTTCTTGCCCGACTCCAATTCTTCAACAATAGTAGTAGTTGTCTCTGTATTTCAAAGCAATCGATGGTCGGCGCCGAATCGGCATAGTGCGTAGTGCCAATTAAAACACTAAGAGAAGAAATGCCCCAGCTTAGTGAGAAAAGGCCTGCAGCCGGAGGGTTCTTTCTCCGTTTAAATCGGTATACTTCCGCACTATGTTGCAATGCAATCAGCCAGTACAGCAAGAAACATCCACAGAAGCCTTATTTCCGTGGAGGAAATGCGAGCAGGACTGTGATTTCTAGCGCGTCACCTCTGTTTCTTTCCCGAGATAAGGTAGCTAGCTAGCTAGCTCAACCTAGCTGAAGGTGCCGTAGAGACAGGCAGCAACGACTCCTATTTCAGGGTCACTTCTTTCCAAAAAGCCTGAACAAGCTGATGGCAGTTTCCTTTCTTAACATAAAATAAAGCAAACGCTTCTCTATCCGCCTTTGTCATCCAAATTCCACCTCTTTCTGTGCTGTTCTCTGCCCGCTCCTTCCTCCTTGACTTTGAAAATTTTCTTTCTTTTCCACAGCCCTTTCCTTGGTTCTTTTCTTTTCCATCTTCTGTCACCATCACCATAATCGTCCCTTGCTCTTGTGCTTGGGTGGACCGGCACACGTCTATAGTCGCATACAGAGGCTCTGTCTTCCGCCTGCCTCACGCTGTTGTAGCCTATAAGACTTGGAGGCTTGGCACGGCTCCATCTTCCTTTTTCCGGCAGAACAACCCACAAGCCCTGCAAACTAGCCAACCAAACATCTCGTGCTGCAATCTCCTTGCAGAGATCTTGGCTCCGACCTCAGGCTCGGCTCCCGTCTTGTGCTTTTATGGAAAATCACGAGCCGGTCCCAACCCCGGGGCCCATCACTCCGGAATCTCCGACTTCGTACAATACAGCCCTTCCAAAGTCGCAGTCTTCTGGATCCTCCACCGAGCACAATGCCTCTGTTTCCTCCCATCTCCAGCATCATGGTGACGTGTCTGACGTCGCTGGAAACACCGGCAATGCTGCAGTCTCCAAGACTACGCGTGCTGGCAATAGCAGCAACGACACAGTCAATGACCCGGATATAGAGTTATCTCGATCCATTACTACACACAAAACTGCTTCTTCTGCTCTTGCTCCGGTCGTATTAGTGCCCGAGGCTGGCTCGCAGCCAAAGAAGTCTTGGTTCAAGAATCTTAACCCGCTGAAAATGGGCGCTGCACCGCCAGTGCCGGAATCCCGATCGCCGTCTCCCGAATCATCCGCAAGCTGGCTCAGCCTGCTGATGTTCCATTGGATGACTCCTTTAATGACTGCAAGTACCCAGGCGCAGCACTGTCTTTGCCCCTGTACCAACTACTAACCCTTCTTTCTTCAGGTTGGATACCGACGCCCTCTAGTCCAGAATGACATGTGGACCGTCAATCCCAGTCGTGCCGTCGAACCCATGAGTCTCAAAATGAAATGCTCACTTAAGAATCGTACCGATGGTGGCTCTAAGCACCCTTTGGCCTTTGCCATCTACGATACATATCGCTTCGAGTTCATTCTTGCGGGTGCATTGCAACTCACGTCTTCTGTTATGCAAGTGCTATCTCCGTTCCTGCTTCGTTACCTTATCCAGTTTGCCGCAGACGCTTGGGTAGCTAAGAAGACAGGCGAGCCTGCGCCCCATATTTCCACTGGCATGGGCTACGTTTTGGGCGTCACTCTGATGCAGGTGGTTATGAGCATGGCTACAAACCATTTCATCTTCCGCGGTATGATGATCGGCGGCCAAAGCAGGGCTGCGCTCATCAGCCTGATTTTCGAAAAGTCAATGTCTTTGAGCGGCAGAGCACGTGCAGGCGGCGGCATGGTAGAAGGCGCAGAAAAGCCCGAGTCACCCCAGGGAAAGCTAGCGGGGAAATCCAACAGGTCGAAAAGCACTAGCCCGTCTGCTGCTCCTACTGCTAATCCTAGCGTTGATAGTAACGGCACTGGCTGGTCAAATGGTCGTGTTGTCAACCTAATGAGCGTAGATACCTATCGCATAGACCAGTGTTTTGCTCTGTTTCACGCCCTTTGGACAACCCCCGTACAAATGATCATCACACTCGCTCTTTTGTTAGTCAACCTGACGTACAGCGCTCTTGCCGGCTTTGCCTTGATTTTCGTTATGATGCCGCTTCTGTCCAAAGCTATCAAGTCTTTATTTGCCCGTCGCAAGGCCATTAACAAGATCACAGATCAGCGTGTGTCTCTCACCCAGGAAATCTTGCAATCCGTACGCTTTGTCAAGTTCTTTGGATGGGAAAATGCCTTTATGAACCGCCTACAGGGAATTCGCAGCATTGAAATCCGCCACATCCAGACCCTCATGGCTATCCGAAGTGGCATCAACGCCGTCTCAATGTCGGTGCCTGCTTTTGCCAGCATGCTTGCTTTCATCACATACACTCTGACCGACCACAATATGCAGGCAGCCCAGATATTCTCATCCTTGGCTCTGTTTAACAGTCTTCGCATGCCGCTCAATCTTTTCCCCATGGTCCTTGGCAATGTCATCGACGCTTGGTCTTCTGTCAAGCGCATCCAAGAGTATCTTCTCGCTGAAGAAATGGAGGAAGATGTTCGTGTTGATAAGATGGGCAAACACGCCATGGAGCTGAACCATGCAAGCTTCACGTGGGAGCAGACGCAGGCCCAGGCACCGGAGACTTCCGCTGAAGAAATGGCCAAAAACAGCGCTATACAGTCTGACAGCCATCTTGAAGATCACTCCGCCGACCGCCAAGCCTTCAGACTGGACAACCTCAACATCTCGTTTGGTCGTAATGAACTTGTAGCCGTCATCGGATCAGTTGGCAGCGGCAAGACTTCGCTCTTAGCAGCTTTAGCTGGCGACATGCGTAAGACCGGTGGTGAAGTTGTACTTGGAGCGGACCGTGCCTTTTGCCCGCAGTATGCCTGGGTTCAAAATTCGACTTTGCAAAATAACATTCTATTTGGGAAGCCAATGAATAAGGCTTGGTACGAAGAAGTCATCCGCGCCTGTGCCCTTCAGCCCGATCTTGAAATGCTTCCAAGCGGCGACCAAACCGAAATCGGCGAGCGTGGAATCACCATTTCCGGTGGCCAGAAGCAGAGACTCAATATTGCCCGCGCCATCTACTTTGATGCAGACATCGTCCTTATGGATGATCCTTTGAGTGCTGTTGATGCACATGTTGGACGCCATATTTTTGAAAACGCCATTAGAGGGCTTTTAAAGCACAAGTGTCGCATTTTAGCCACGCATCAACTCTGGGTTCTCAGCCGCTGTGACCGTGTGGTTTGGATGGAAGGCGGCAAAGTGCAGGCCGTTGGCACCTACGAGGAACTCCTCTCCAATAATGACGGCTTCAGAACATTGGTCGAAACCACGGCCCAAGATGAGAAAAAGAATGAGGACAGCGCCTCAAAGGAAGGTCCCAATGAGGAGGGAGACGCCAGCGAACAAGACTCCAAGGGCGTGAAAAAAAATAAGCCGGTCACCGCACCTGCACTTATGCAGCAAGAAGAAAGAGCAGTGTCTTCCGTTTCATGGTCAGTGTACGCTACCTATGTACGTGCTTCTGGAACACTGATGAACGCTCCGCTATTGCTGGCTCTTCTGTGTCTAGTTCAAGGAGCTAATATCACTATGGGATTGTGGCTGTCGTACTGGACTAGTGATCGCTTCCATATGACTACAGGGCAGTATATCGGCGTATATATCGGGCTAGCCCTAGCACAGTGTTTGCTGGCCTTTTCCTTTTCTGGCCTGCTCGCTGTGCTTGAAACGCGCGCTTCCAAACATATGCTTAGACAGGCCATGTCTCGTGTCCTACGGGCGCCCATGTCGTTTTTTGATACTACGCCCTTGGGAAGAATCACCAACCGCTTTTCACGCGATGTAGATGTCATGGACAACACACTCGGTGATGCCATGCGCATGTACTTTTTCACCGTGTCTATGATCCTTGGCGTATTTGGTCTGATAATTGCTTATTTCCATTGGTTTGCCGTAGCGTTAGTACCACTGGCAGCCCTGTTCTTCTTTTCCGCCGGCTACTACCGCTCATCAGCCAGAGAAGTCAAGAGATTCGAATCAGTTTTACGTTCAGATGTGTTTGCGCGCTTCAGTGAAGGCCTTAGTGGAGTCGCCTCGATTCGCGCTTACGGACTGAAAGCCCGGTTTCTACAAGAGCTGCGTGAGAGCGTTGACGAGATGAATGCAGCCTACTTTCTGACATTCTCCAACCAGCGTTGGCTGGCTGTGCGTCTAGATTTCGTCGGCTGTCTACTAGTGTTTACATGTGGCACCCTTGTTGTCACCTCTCGCTTCAGCGTCTCTCCGTCCATTGGCGGGTTGGTGCTTTCGTACATTCTAAGCATCGTACAGATGATACAATTTACTGTTCGCCAGCTGGCTGAAGTGGAAAATGGGATGAACGCTGTTGAGCGATTAAACCACTACGGCACTAGTCTTGAAGAAGAAGCCCCGCTACACACTGTAGAAGTGCCGCCCAAATGGCCTGAGAAGGGTGAAATTGTCTTTGAGAACGTGGAAATGCGCTACCGTGCCGACCTGCCTTTAGTTCTTCGAGGTCTCAATATACACGTGCAAGGTGGTGAGCGTATTGGCATCATAGGGCGCACGGGTGCGGGCAAGAGCTCTATTATGAGTACTCTATTCCGCTTAGTAGAAATCTCCAGGGGCAAGATTACCGTTGATGGGCTTGATATCAGCACACTGGGCCTGCATGAGCTGCGATCCCGAATGGCCATCATTCCCCAAGATCCAACGCTGTTCCATGGCACCGTGCGAAGCAATTTAGATCCATTCCACGAGCACACCGATCTTGAGCTATGGTCTGCTCTGCGCCAGGCAGGCTTGTCTTCTGAGTCTAAGAGCCCCGAGTCATTGCCGACTTCAGCTTCAGCGCTTGATTCCGAGAAGTCAGAACCAACAAACAATGACGCCTCCAGCAGAATCCACCTCGACACAGTTGTTGAAGAAGAAGGCCTGAACTTTTCCCTTGGCCAACGCCAACTAATGGCCCTCGCACGCGCTTTAGTACGCAACTCGCAGATTATTGTGTGCGACGAGGCCACTTCTAGCGTCGATGTGGAGACTGACGACAGAATCCAACACACTATTGCCACAGCCTTCAAGGGCCGCACGCTGCTGTGCATTGCGCATCGGCTTCGGACGATTGTCGGCTATGACCGCATTTGTGTCATGGACCGGGGACAGATTGCGCAACTGGATACGCCATTGAATTTATGGAAGAATGAGGGCGGTATCTTCCGGAGTATGTGTGAACGCAGTGGGATCCGGCTGGAAGACATTGGACGGGACTCTAAGGAATAAGAGGACAATCCGAAGAAAGAAACGAAGGGGAGGCATGGAATGTAGGTGAAAGAATGAGTTTATACCTCTCCGCAACATATCGCACATCTCGACTCATAATCTGATACTACTCTTTGACGATTTCTTTTTTCCAGGGATATAATATATTAAACCATTAACAAAGCCACAACCGAGTTTGGCCAACGGGCTAGCAAAATACTACAAAACAACAACTAAGACATGAAGCTAAACTAAGACCTGAAGATACTCACTTCTCCTCTCCCCGTTCACTACCCCACCTTCATAACCCAGCACGCCAACTTTGCTTGGCCTGCACAAGAGCTACAAGCACAAACAACATTAAAATAACAGCCAAAACCCAAGAAAGAAAAAAACACACCAAAGTCAAAACATGAGCCAACACACACAAAATAAAAAGACATAGGACAAAATAAGACAAGACTTGACGAACAACGCATATCTTTCTTGGCCAGTCGCAGCAAAAAACGTATCAAGCCGGCTCAACCCTCTGGCTTTCTGACAGCCCCGTCACTCAGAACCTATTCTGGCCCGGGCTGGTATTTCCTTGGCGGGGTGACTGACTCTGGCCCTGCTGTGGCGGGAACAAGTGCGGGTTCTCATCCAGCAAGTCATCCAGATATGCACTAGGCGTACGAGCCGACGACGGTCGGTTGAGGTTCAACGTGCTGGAGCTCATGTTGCGGCGCTGAGGGGCGAAATGGGGCGAGTTCTCGGGCGACGACTCTGGCACAAGATTGGAGCGACTGTAGTTGCGAGTATCTGGGTGCAAATTAGCCAGGCCAATACTCTGACCGGCACTCGAGCCCTGGGCAATTCCAACAGGCGGTGCGGGCGAGTTCGACGAGGCATAGAAGCCGGCGGGGAGGAAGCGCGATTCACGGTTCGTGTTGAGGCCTGCGCTGGGAGCGGCAGTGGGCGAGTAGAACAGATTGGCCATGCTGGGGGTGCCCGAGGGGATAGGTCCACGGCTGGTCCGGCGTACGCCACGGCCACTAGCAAAACCAGCGACGCCATCGGGATTGCGGCCAACAAGCGAGGGCGATGACGATTCGTGGTCAGTGTATTTGTAGAAGGGAGCGGCAGGGGCAATAGGATAGGCAGCCTTGTCATTGCTTAGGGCCTGGGCACGGGCAGCACGCTCGACGGAACGGTGCAGCATGCAGGCTACTATGCCTCGCCATAGCAGCACAGCCAGAGCAAAGGTGCCGAGGATAGCGCCCACGGCGATGAAGACAGTGCCGTCAGGAGCGCTGGAACGGTGCATAAATGGAGCATCGTTGGTAGGCGGTACTGAAGCGGCAGGATATGAGGGAATGGTAGCAGCGGTGTTGGTCAACGTGGGCAGGCTTTCGGAAGTGGAGGCATTGGAAGTAACAGACGAGGTAGACACCACGGACGACGAGGAAGAAGCGGACGTAGAGGATGAGGAAGAAGCGGAGGTTTCCGAAGAGCGAGACGCCGACGTAGAGGAAGAGGACGAGGTAGACGAGACAGCTGACGAGGTGTCCTCAGTAGTGGAAGAGTCCTGGGCGAGAACACTCTGGGTAAAGGCGACCAGGAAAGCCGCCGACAACAGGAACTTGGAGTCAGCCATGCTATGCGGGTCTGAAGACGTGGACGAAGACGAAGGAACAAAGCAATGCTTGGCGATATTGATCGCGGTCTATCTTAGTTGAATGGGGGCGGGCTTCAGCTTTCTGCTGTGTGACGTGACCTAGAAGAGGCCGTGTGGTCGAATCTCTCGCGCAACAAGGCGTGCGTGCAGTTAGACGTACGTGATGCGTTGCATACAGTGTCTGGATATAAACATGGCACGGCTCGGCTAGCCGCCTTGGTTTAGAAAGAACGAGCGAGTATCGCGAGAAAGGCTGTCGAGTTCTGTGGTTATGTGTATGTGTATGTGTATGTGTCTGTGTTGTCCTGTTGTTTTTGCAGGTGGCCGGGTTCAAAAGGGAGACAAGGCTAAGGGCAAAACGGTGGCTTGGGTGAAGAAAAAGACGCGCGATAATGAAATAAAAAGAGGCAGGGGAATAGTAGCTACTTTTTTCTTCTGCTATGAAAACAAAGAAAAAAAAAAGAAAAAAAAGCGAATGGCGATAATCAAACCCACATCCAGACAAAAGGCGTAAACGAGCGGACGCTGCAGATGAAGCAAAATAAGAAGAAATCCTTACGAGGAACGACGAAAAGTTGAGAAGGTTAGTTCTGGTGATTAGTCAGGGGTAGAGGCTGCTTCTAGGGTTGGGGCTCGCTGATTGGAGCGCATATCTATAAATAGCTATGTCTAGAAGTCACGTGAGGCCGTGATGTAGGATGGTTACACGGAGAATCAGCAGCATAATCCGGTCCGCCGTGGCTCCCACAGCTCAGCTAAGTCATTGCTTGTTATAAGCTGGCATAGACCATAGCGCATCTCGCTCGTGAAGCCGAGGCCAGCTGGGAGCTATCTGCACCAAGACTGTACATTACATACGACGGTCTAGATACTACTTGTTTAGCGTTTGGTCGTGGGCGTGGGAGACGGAACACTCGTGCTGTGATACTTGCAGCAGCCACTTTGGATGGCACACAAGTGCTAGGGTTTCTGCGGTCTCAGGGCCATACCGTCTGCATCGACTACGATCTGCACATATGCCTTGCGGGCTGTGGCAGCGTGGCTTTCCCTCCATCCTAGGCCTGACGACCGTAACAGGCTTGGCAAGCAGACAAGCCACGAAGCATCGCGCAAGCGGGCACCGGACCTAAATGAGGAAAAACAAGCCGATGGCTCTGTGCCGGCAAATCCCGGCCCGAGCTTCTCGGGGATGTTGCTATCAAGCTCTAGCATGACAATCCGACACTATCACCGTCAGATACGTATGCCGTGTCAGTGCTAATAGCAGCCGGTTGCTGTATGCAGACCTACAACGAAGCCTACAGTTTGATTAGACCTCTATGCAGAGACAGTTCCATGCTATTTTGTACGCGGTTACACAAACTACACCAGGCTCCACCGTGGCGCTCCGCCACAACTGCTAGGCTGTGGCGTCGCGGCAACCTTTTTTCTTATCGACAAGTTCAAACTCCACTAAAATTTTGGTTCATAGCAAAGTATCATCAAACGTCCAACCAAACACCCAAGAAAGAGTCTCTTAAACGCTGTCAATAAAAGCGGCCAGTAGTTGCTTCTCATTTCTGAAGCCCACAATCAGATCGTTTCTACATCAAACCACCGACAACCAACCCCGTTACATCCAGCGCACGACCTTGCCTGTGCTGTCGCTAGTTCTCACTCTCATCCTCAGATCACAACCATGGGTGTCGCGAAACGCACGAGAAAGTTTGCGCAAGTATGTCTCCCTCGGTCGCTGGCTCTACGCTTCTCGGTCGCTTGGGCTTGGCTCTGCTAGCAGTTGGCGTTTGCCAGGGTCTGTGGCGCGGCGGGGGGCTCACTTTCGGAGTGATGGTCATCTTTCTTGTGCATACAATGCGATTGAACACAGGCTAACTGAGATACACTACAGGTCAAGCGCATTATCGGCAAGAGTGAGTATACTCCATTATGGGCCTCTCGGTTGGTGTAAAAGCATCTGCCCGCCTCGGCTTGTTGGGCGATAGTGCCTTGTGAACAAACATTCGGAGCGCTGCCCCGCCAGCATGGTGGCCCACACATCAGCCTCACCTCTCTATCCAGGGCTAGTGGGCATGCGATGCATGATGCCATAGAGACTCTTTGCTTTTCCTATTTCTCCTGCTTACGCTTATAATAAATACTCCATGCTAACCAATTCTATCCCCCCCTCTCCCCCGCCACAGACGATGCACGCCTCAAACAAAACAAGTTAAAGGCCGATGAAATCAACAAAAAGAAGACAGAAGAGTCCAAGACAGATGAAGTGGTACGCGAAGTTGCGCAAATGCCATCCAATCTGTTCTTCCAGCACAACACGGCACTCGTGCCGCCGTACAATGTGCTCGTTGATACCAACTTTGTCAATCACTCTGTCAGCCGCAAGCTCGACCTGCTGGGTGCCATGATGGACTGTCTGTATGCCAAGTGCAATATCATCATCACTGAGTGTGTCATGGCCGAGCTAGAAAAGCTGGGCCCACGGTATCGGTTAGCACTTAAGGTGGCGCGTGACGAGCGCTGGGAGCGATACCGGTGCCAGCACAAGGGAACAGTATGTTTTTGCGCTTTTCTTTAGCTTGGGCTTGATCCGGGCTGTCTGGTTATGCCCTTAGTGTTGTCTCACTCTCTCTCTCTCTCTCTCTCTCTCCGTCATTTCACTAACGCTTGTTTTTGTTTCCGCTTTCTAGTACGCCGATGATTGCATTGTACAAGCAGTGCAGGCAGCACGTGTATACATTGTGGCTACCAATGATAAAGATCTACAGCGCCGCATCCGCAAGATTCCCGGTGTGCCTCTGCTCAAGGTTGGCCGGGGCAAGATGTTCATCGAAAGACTTCCGGGTGCTCCAGACTCGTAAAATCGCAGGAATTGTCAGGAGTTGGTAATGGGGGATGGAGAATCGGTGTTTCTTTTTGGGTCAACAGCCGTGTGAGGAGTTGTTGGTCCTGTTCCTTTTCATAGAGAGTTGATTGCTCACTCGCGTCATCTATGTGGCGGCGTTGTTTTCTGCTTCTACTTCTTTCTTTGTTTGTTCGCTAGCTTGGGTGCTATTTCGATTTGGTTTGTGTAAAGCACCAGAGAGGCAAGCCAATACCGCAGGCGTTTTGATGGGTTTCTTTTTTTCTGCATATGTACATCTATTCACCTTCATATAGACGAATATCATGTGACTGGCCCGGTCTACGACGGAAACGCCTCAACGCTGCAGCATCACTGCAACAGCACTACAGCAAGTCCAAGGTTTCTTAACACCACAAGCTCCCCGCTCCCCCCTTCCCGTCCTCCTAGGTGAGCTCCGGCGGCCGGCCGCAAGAGACCATAGGAGTGTTCAGCCTATTGACCCTCGCGGGAATTCTCACACTAAGAAGAAAGAACAAAAGTCAACCCAGAGATATGAAAAGTCCCTCTCTCTTCATGACGTGATCCCGAGTGTCACTACCACCACCACCAAGACCATTTAAGACAAAAGCGGTGGCTCCCAAGAAACCGCAGTAGGGTTGTCCGTAGTATCACAATGTATTAGGGTTATGTGTTTGTACGTAATATTATACATGAGGAAAAAACCCCTTTTCTTTTCTTTCTTGGCAGTCAAACACAAATTTACGAGAAAAATACCCTCTTGCTCTTCCCCCTCCCCTCCCCCCGCAAAAATACCTGCTGCTCAGCTAGCTTATCCATGCACCGTCATTAGGCAAGGAACGCAGGAGAATTGAGGTTCGGCCATATGCGCCGAGGAGGAGAGAAGGGGGACGAAAGAAGAGACTCCGTTGATCGCTCTCAAGATTTTTCTGTCTCCATGTGTGGGGAAATCCTTCTTATAGCAAGCCATTGAATAAAAGGAGGGAAAGGAGAAGAGGCTAGCTATTAAGTAAGGGTCTCTCTGCTCCCCTTCCTTCTCTTCCTGCGCATCCTCAGGCCTTGTTATTCTATATTCCTATGTAATATCCTCTGCTTCCAGCTAGATAATGGGAGTGGAAGATGGCTCAGCCAGCCTAAAAGGCCCCATTGCATACCAAAAAAATACCGAATGCTACGTTCTGGGTTCTGGGTTCTGGGTTCTGGGTTCTGGG
>NETT01000078.1:13900-63617 GCA_003449175.1 Ceratocystis smalleyi | reverse complement strand
ACCCATAGCACTCTGGCACGCCTTCCGGGTGTTTTGTCTACCCAGGCCTCTTGTACGTCGACTGTCCGTGAGGAAAGGCTTAAACATGTGGTTTCAGAACAGGGATCTGTTTCCCCGTCTGTCGACGCTTCCTCAAGCTTCTCAGCGTCGCGCGCCCGGAACCCTCCCATCTCTTCCACCAGCCCCAAAGGCAGATACATTGACTAGGCATCAACTGGTCGAGAGATGACACTCTCTGCTCGTGCGACGCCTGCGTGTGTAAACCACAGTGGGCCGGCCACGCGAACAAGTATAGCTAGCTCTAGTCCCGTTTCCAAGCAATCTCCTGTCAACTTGGCACAAAATCTCAATTACGGTCTGCTTTCTTTGGGGTTGGTCAAATGGGATAGGCGCGGTAGCGCTTTCTCCAAGATGTCTTTTATTAAGTCTCAAGTACGTCTGACTAACTAGGGGAGTAGGGGAGCTGGCCCAAGACCTGCGCTCCCCATGTGCAGAAGCTTACGGAAAGTCAATCGGTATAACGGGCTTTGAATAATGTTCGACTCTTCGATTGCTAAATGCGATATGTATTTGTTTTGATTTGATCGTTGTTTGGCTATTTCATTCAGAAATGCATGCTTGGTGGCGTGGTAGATAGCTCTTCTCAAGGTCCTTCGCATGCTCCTTGGGGACCTTTCAGTCTATTGGCCTGGAGTTGAAGATCAGCGGATCAAACTGGCTCCAATCGTCGCTTCTGGATGTGCGTCGGGCGCTTGGAACTGTATACCAGCGTATCAAATTTGGAAATAATGTGACAAGGATGGCTGGTAATCCCTCACTCCCATCCGACAGAACTGCAAATGAAACACACAGAACCGACTGGCAAGACCTGCCTCTGAAGAATCGAATTGTGCCATCCCAGACTTTGTTTCTCATGTATGTACTCCAGAGAAGCAACAAGTCTTAGGGACTTTTGGGCGGCGCTGAATAACCCGATGAATGGTGCCGCCATAACTTCAATATACGAGTGCCGGTTGTTACTTATAATGTAACGGTGGACGTCTCGTAGTCTTGGGAAGATGATTCCGGTGCTGCCCATGCAGGCCGTCACATCCTAGCGTTCTGTGCCAGGACCTTGAGCGGCATATTGTCAACTTTCTGGTGTCGGACGGTTTGTGGTGAAGCAGATGAAGGGATAGGTGCGAGCATGCTTTACGGCCGTGGATAGTGAGTTGGCCAGATTTGCAATGCTTGAACGTCTGTACAGCCGTATTAGGAGGGTCTCTGGCGGCCATTGGGAGGCAGTGGCTTATAGCAATCGACTCATGGTCTCGTTGGGCGGCGAAAGCGATCATGGTTAAAACACCAAAACTGACCGCAGGCGCCGGAGCCCCATCCACTGGCAAAGGAGAAAAGCAAAAAAGAGGAGATCCGCAAAAGAATAGTATTGTGAAGCCTGTTTAGAGGCCATTGCCTTAGACAAGGCATCTCAAGATGCCCGTTGGCATTTGAGAAAAAGTGTGTTGTGTGGAAACTGGAATCGATGCTCCTTTTCAACGAAATCAAAGAAGTTGACAATCTGCTGAGTTGTTCTTTTCACCCCGCACTTGCTAAGGATTGTCACTTACATAATCAAAAGATCTGTAGGTTTCCAAATGTCTCTTCAAAGGCCCGTACATGTATCCCGCAGGCTCTTTCACGCAAGGGTTGCATGTGGTCTCTGGGATAAAAGGATGCTTCACCGCTTGTCTGGCTGCCAAGGATCCTGGCGGTGTTTGCAACAACGGCATGGGTGCCGACTCAGCAAAAATCGAGCAAGACTCCTAAAATACCAGGCTGGCCATGAGCTCAAGATGGTGATGAGAAAAGCGCCCCATCACGGCTCAAACAGCCAACATGACTCAAATGCCACACGTAGAAGCTTCAATGCTTGGTTCGTCCCGACTGACAGCCCCCAGAATGCGTTGAAGATGCTCGCTAACTGTCCTCCTCTATCTTCGAGGCACCATACTCGGCCTTGGCCTAGAGTGGATCAGTATCAGTCCCATCTTCTATCTTTTCATTTCCCTCAGGCTTCCAGCTCTATGCAATACTCCCATGATCTGCGCCAGATATTGGGCTCCGAGTAGGGGGTAACCTGAGGCTAGGATGCTTTGACGCACTGAGCTTGATGATATCCCTTGATGACTAACTAGCCTCCTGCAGCTAAGCGGCAAAAGTGCGTGTGTTAGGCAGCCCTCGACTAGGCAGCCGTCTCATTTGACGCAGCATATGTATTTACTTGAAATACGCAGTAGCTCTAGACAAGAGGTTGGCGCTAGCTCTGGAACAACAATGCTAGTCTCCTTAGATGCGCGAAGGCCCGGTGTGAAGCAAGCCAGATTCTCTGTGATGTCGATTTGCCGACAAAAGGCTTCAGTACACTTTTCCTGGCCCCATCCCCATGAACGAGCCTAACGACAGCTAATGCGTCACCGCAATCAACGGCAATGTCAAGGCGGATACAAGGGGAAAACCGGGGTGGGTTCCTCTCTATCACAGTGCTAACGGTGGTCGGACTGAGCAGAATTCCAAAGTGGCGCAGGGCCTGACAAAGGCTAACATACCTTGACAACCCCTGCACAATGCAATGATGTACTAGCCCTGTGTTTCATCTCTTGAATAGACGGCTGTTATCTTTGTTGATTACTGGCCCAACAAATATCCACATGATCACAATGTTCACACCGCCCCTGACGGCTGCTAGAGGATGCTCCAATCATATACCGTTGTGGCTTCCAGTGATAATGGTCACGAAGCCCGAAGCGCCCGACGGTGCTGTGATCAACCTGAGCTTGAAGGATTCCTGGAAGGGATGATGGAGCTGCAGACAAGCTATAGCCAAGCTCACCGACACTTCTGAGTTGTGCTCACAGCATATTGAAGGCCTTGCTGATTCTGCCTTGAAAACGAGCCAGGGTTAGTAAACAGACAAATGCATTGATTTTTGGGTAGCAAGGTATGATAACCGAAGAACCGAGAACCGGAAGCTGTGACGCTACCTAAACTTGTTCAAGTCTCAAGCTGAGACAGAAACTCACAACACAAGGCAATCCAGGAGAGGCTATCGAGCGAGCCGGAAGCAAGCCTAGTTTCTTCAACTGCAAGCAAAAGAAACACCAAGTATGTGGCAGCATGGCATGTAGTCAGACAGCGATACTACCCACATCTGTATATGTGTAGAATGAAGGATGGCGTGAGGCAGGCTCCTTGGTGTTGTCAGAACATGACTCAGCAGCCGTGACGGAAAGGGACATGTGGCCGTAAACCCAAGTTAAGGACTCAGCAGGAGAACGAAGAGGAAGTCAAGCATCAATACAAGCAATCACTACAACAGGTGTACACGGGGGTAGAGCACTCGGGGTAGGAGACGCTAAGGCTTAGCTGCCGCTCGTCAAACGTTACACACACATTTGCGAAAGCTCTCCTCGACACTAGCACGTCTTGCGCCTTACCGAGACTCAATAAGAACTGGCAAATATATGGGGGCCAGTAGCATTGGTTCCGTATAGTTATACAGCCCGTAGTGCCTTGAGAGCGAGGCCCCGTGGACGATGAGAGCCGTAGATGAAAAGCCCGGACAAGGAAACAGACAGCGAAGCCGGAAACAGCTAGCTGCTCAAACTTCTCGCCACCAGCAAGTTGCTGTAGGCAGTGGTTATGTCTCATTTATAGTTTTATACGGTTCAGTTGCACATAGGCATACGCTAGTCTTTTGTTGGCTAGTCGCGGGAAAATAAAAGAAACTACAAGAACAGACGACAAATGGAAGGCTGCACCCCATCATTAACTACAAGCAGATGGGGAGCCGTGCAGAGTTGGTTCTATGGACCTCTGACCCTTCTTTTACCCATCCACCACAAAATTGCTGCTGGCCCTCTGTTCATTGTCCCTTCGGGTCTGTCTGCACACTGGCCCTACGCAACAAGCCCATTCCCAAAGCCATTGAAGCCCCCAGCCTTGCAGGGCTTGACATCTGGGATTGAACCGGACTCATCCCAGGGCCTAGCCCAGCCCCCAGCCCTCCTGCGCCCACACCACTATTGGCACCACCAGATCCAAGTTCAGACAGGTCCAGCACGGCTGGTGGTAAGCCAAGTGAAGGAATATTCGCATCGGGCACTACCTCGAGAGCTTCACGAGCCTTGCCCCTGCTATCCCGTACATCTCCACAACCACGCAAGCTGCTGTTTAGACTGCTTTTACCATCGTGAGTGTCGATGGGATTCAGAGAGGGTGACTGGGCGACAAACTCGCGCTCCATTACCTCGTAATAGAACATTTCCAGCGCCTCCTCGTCCGTGCAGAACTCCATCATGTCATTCATAACAAGATCAAACATGGCTTGCTTTGGCCCTGCTGGGCCAGAGCTCGATCCTTCACCTGTTGGCGAGCCAGTAAATACCGGCCGCAGTGCGGGTGAGTTCCGGAATGTGGGTTTAAGGCGTGGTGAGTCCGTTATGCCGATATGAGACAAGGTAATGTGTGGGTGTGCCACTGGGTTAACTGTCCGGTCAACGCCCATCGATTTCTCCTTATTAGCTGCCCGGTCAACAGCCATAGATTTCTCCTTGGTAGCACCGCGGTTAGAGAACAAGTGGTTCTCCAGAAGCAGGAAATCCCCATCCTCTGTAATCTGGGCAAGCAGACATCCAGTGCGGTGGATATACTGAGAATAACGGTAGTCCGGGCTTCCCCATGAGTATCGTACATCAACAGATGTAGGGAAGTTTGCCGCTGCCTCGACATCCAGCACAAAGTCAAAGCGGCGTAAAATCTCGCGGTGGAAGAAAAAGCGGTGCGTGTTGCTTGCCAGTGGAATGGCCGAAGAGAATAGATACGATGCTGATGGCTGTGCTGGTGCGAGGTGCGGTGTCTGTGTCACTGACGACGATGAAATTGAAGCCACGCTTGCTGCAGAGTCCGTTACGCGGCCATCTGCCGCTAGTTGCTGTTGTTGCTCCTGATCAGGCGGGATAAATGCTAGCGGAATGCGAAAGGGTCTGCGGAACGGGTTCTGATTGGTAATCGAGCTGGCCTCATTTATTGGCACTTCCACTAGTCGAAGCCCAAAGTTGGCAGCCTCTCGCGCCCAACCGTCCACGGCATCTTCAATTAACTTGGCCGTGGTGTTGAGCCAGTCAATGCGAATGTGGTAGCAGTTGTCGGGATTGTGGAGACGATCATAGTGAAGATTAATACATTCAGGCCGATAGGACCGTTTCCGGTGGTCGACGTCATACTTCATGACCTTGCTCAGCATGACGACGGGTTTCGGCTTAGCGTTTTGTTTAAGCTTTGACTTTTGCTTAGACATCTTCGAGGTCGAGGCGGTCTGATTGGAAGGGAATGTGGCAGTGGACGACATCATGGTAGGCGTATGGATGGCGTTAGCCATGTTGCTGGCTAGACCACCGCCAAGCGGAGGTGGGGGGGACTCGTCAATGATCGAGTGGGAAGATGTAGCCGAGGGCTCTCGATGCATGCCAATGGCATCCAAAAGTGGCGTAGGAGGAATAGAAGACGACTCCTTTTCCTTTTCCTTGTCTTTGCGGCGGGGATTAAACCAGCTCTGGGGAACTGGCTTGGCATAGTCTGCTGTAATCTGGTAAAAATACTGGCCATCACGGAATGGATGACGTTGCTGCACGTGCATAAATAGCCCCTTTTCTTTGTCGTCCTTGTCCTTATCTTTGTCTTTGTCCTTATCATCAGACGCTGATTTAGACATAGGCGCCATTAAAAAGTTACCGAGCTTCTCAGCATCCTCTCTGCTTTCAAGATCGTCAAAGTTGTCCAGCAGCCATGTCGTCATATCCGAGCCAATGAAGCAGTTGTAGTGCATGCGCAAATGCCAACGCCGATTTTGCATTCGGATTCCACCCAGCTCGACTGGCTGTTGGATCGCCTCGGCCAGGGCTGGTAGATTAAGCGAAGTTCTGCGGAAGCCATCACGGCCTGACAGGTGTTGACCTCTGCGTGGGCCATCGGGGCCCTCAACAAGGGGCAGAGTGTCATATTCCGCCGCAATCACTAGGGACGGATCTTCAGTCTTGTACACAATGTCTAGGGGGTTGGGGTCTCTGCGTCGTCGCGATGATCCCGTTGGCATAAATGGCCTCTCAGTAGGTGTTACGAAACGATGGCGCTGCCACGACTGGGCCAGCTGCTTGATCCCTTCCAGACGAATTTCCTCGCAGCTATATCCATTTTGGGCCCTTTCTTGGGGCCCTTGTCGAGCCACCATGGGAATGAGAACAAAACGCGCCCTCCAGAAACGCAGCACGTCTGTCATCTCCTCGGTCTGCCCGGCAATGTACGAGTCAACTTGATTCCAATTGAGTTCAGGGCGATATATAGGCATATGCATAGCTCGGTGCTCATATTCATGATCCAGAAGTGTACGAATAGCTGGTCGGTAGATTGCTGGCATAGAAGAAGAGTATACCGTGGGGTCCAGCTTGCGGTTGTAGATGTTGACTTCGATCTCAGTGCCGTTGGAGCATGAGAGCTGGTGAATTGAGTTGCCTACACTCATGAAAATACTCGTACCATCTTCGACTTGGCTGTCTTTTGAAAAAATGTCGCCAATCTTGAGCATCTTCTGGCCAAAGGCCCGGGCCACGGCTGGCCCAATGACTACCTGGAAGCCCTGTGAAAAACGGAGAGAAATGAGCTCGCGTAGAAATTCTTCGCGTGGCTTAGGATCTTCAGAGATGAATTCATCATCGCCGTTCTGTGCAATACTGTACGGCATGCATTGCCAATCAGTTTCGAACTCCTTTTGCGTGGGGAAATATTCAGTCGTCAACGGCACTGCAGCAGGGCAGCACAGGGCTTTCCACTTCATAACACGCATGCGTGAGGTATGGGGGAAGACATGCTGCCATAGACGATACTGTGTGGCATCGTCAACTTTGGAAAGATCCGGATTGGAGGGGTTTAGAAGCATAAGCCAAGGTGACACAGCCGCTGTGGTTTTGTGCTTCTCTTGCTTCCCATAGCTGTTGCCATGGAAGGTCCCGTTAGCACCTTGAGTGTTTGGCGGTGTGCCAAAATCATTCTGCGTACGAGAGGTGCCATGGTGCATGTTGGGCAACGCGCCCATACGTAGCTTGTAGTTGTACATACGCCCAACGTCATTCTGAAGTATCTGCGAGTACACAACTTCGGGATCCTGCTTAGTGATTTTATTGTTAGAGTTCGCAGTGTTTGCGCGGGCAGCAGAGGCCTGGGGAGTGAGAGACATGGCCGCCTCGGCCTGTAACTGTTGGAGAGAAGTTACAGAGCCAATGCTACGTTTCAATATAGGAATGCTTGGTGTTGTGGACGGTGTTCCGCTCATAGCAGACCAGTTCTCAGCTCTTGGCGATAATTGAGAGGATACAGAGAGAGGCAGTGACGGCCGCGCTATATTAGCACTGGTTAGAGGGGCTACAGATCCGGCCTCCAAGTTTTGTGATCCAGGTGCCTTGAGAACTGTGATAGTTTCCAGGCTTGGCTTGGGCATGGCTGCTTTGGGTGCAGCAATTCCAAACCCATGTTGACCTAGACTGATGTTACGCATAAACTTGGGCGCTTTGCTTTGCGACGCTGCAGCACTGGTGCTAGCACCAGGGCCAGCACTAATTCGACCAGGTGCTATTGATGTCATAGACCCAACTGCTGAGCTAACAGTAGACCCAACGACAGAGCCAACGACAGAACCAATAGCAGAGCTAGAAGGCTCCATTTTGGTGTAGCCATCCAAGCGTCGCAGGGTGCCACTTTGACTCCCAATAATAGGAGCTGCTGCACTTCCCCGCCTACGGGTAGGCCGTTCAATATCGCCGAAGTTGATAGACATCTTGCGGCCGGGTTGGCCCAGCCCAGTGCCTGCCCGCTGCCCTTGCGGGTTGTCTGTGAATGAAGATCCAAAAACACTGGAAGAATCACCAGGCCCTCTTCGCAAAGACTCATCACCGTCCCAGTTAGCCTTTTGATCTCTAGTTGCAGGAAGCTTGGCACGGCTGCTGTCATAGTCAGCAAGCAGTGCCGATATCCTGCGGTAGTCTATCTTGCGATTGCTTCCCTGCGGCGGCCTTTCCATCCGGGATATGGCCATACCAGAGACCCGCTGGCTCAGAGTGTCAAACGGCTCTAACTCCGGTAGATGAATCGGCCTGTCACCGTTACTCTCAACAGCCTTTCTGACTTCTCTCCCAGTCCAGTCCATCTCGTGCAAACCTTTGGGAAACGATGGGTCGGATAACAGCGGCGCAATGTCAATCTCATTAGTCTCAAGTACGCTACGCATTTGCAGGCCATACATGCGACAACGGATAACAAAGTCATCCCCATTGTGTCTGTCGCTGCCACCCTTGCCTAGACCGTTATTTTCATCGTTGTCAGAGCCAGCAGTTGTCTTGCTGTCATCGTTGCCGTTATTAGACCCTGCCACCGCCAGCACAATGCCCTGATAAGACAGTGCCTCTTCGGAAGTTCCCGTCCAGAACGCCACGTGCAGCCACTGCGGCACGGCATAGCTCCATTCGTCGGTCATTGCAATCGTTGTGGATGCAAAGGAATCAACACGTCGCATGTGGCCGCTACCACCTGTCACAGTCTTGGCAGGCGAGACTGACTCAGTTGTTGATATATAGCTGCCCACCATGGAGTTGGGGCCCCTAGGTGTGCTCTCTCGGCTGCGGATCCAGCGCTCTTTGCCATTTTCCAGTAGCTGTCGCGTTCGATATCGAAATAGAGGCACAGAGTGCAGAGGCAGCTTTGGAACACAAACCAAATCGATACCAATGCCATTTCCAATCAGACTCTCCGTGGTCTTGCGAAGGGTTTCGTATTCAACCTCAAAGACGCCAGGGCCCGGGCTGATTATGACAAGCGAGACACCAGTATGGTTGAGATCTCGATCAATGTAGTCATGCGAGAATAGAACAGACGCCATTGTTATAGCCTCTAGGAAGTTTCCGTACATGGCAAACGACGACTCGGCCTTGATCTGATTCAGGACGGCAGGCTCGTCGTCAACTGCCACAAAGGGAGTAAGGACACCGGGGGCCGTCAAATGGTGAATGCTGATATCGCGCCGGAAATAATTAAACTCCTTCTTCAACTCATATAGAATAGTCGTCCACTCGCCGCTAGCCATTTCGCTGACAACGACTCTATAAAAGTCCTTGTAAGGCCGGTGTTCCCCCGAAGGCTGAATGCCCGTGTAGTACTCGCCTAGCTCTCCAGAGACAAACTGTGCCGATAGGCCAAAGTTATACTCAACCCGGGCGAATAGCACAATCGTCACACGATGGTGGGCTTTGAGAAGGGCCCATTTCTTGAATAACGCTGGAAGAAATCCGTTGACTACTTTGTTAAACATAATCTCGCCGGAGCCTTCTGCGTCAAAATCCCACATTTCACGGGCCATTTGAATGAAGAGGACGTATCTGGCACTCTCGCTTCGAAAGACTGGCCGGGTGTTGCGGGTAAAGAATGCCGAATGCACCTTTTCTTTCCCAACAAAAATAGACGTGACCGTAGCTTTGATAGTGCCCATAAAAAGGATCGATTGGCCACGATAGACCGTGGTGTCAGTGAGCTCGTCCACAGCCAATCGCCACATGTCAGACCGAGACAGGTACTGGTCACGAAAGCTCATCTCGACATATCCAGCTTCAACAACAGGATTGGAGGGGTCAATCTAGCAAGCTGTCAGGACTTGGATCAGGAACGCGCCTTACACATTCAACTTACAGCTGTCAAAACGACAGAAGTGCCCTTCTTCATGCCAAAGTTATCTGCAATGTGCTTCACGGCGTAAACCTCGATAAGGGGGTGCCGAATTTTGAGCTCTCGTGGCATATCTTTTGCAACAAATACATAGCGTTTTCCGCAAGTCTCCGATTCCGACAAGCCGGGAGGTCCCGCACCGCCGCCAGCTGATCCGGAAGCTGGTTTGTCCCCGCCGCTTGACGTCCGCGACAGCTCCTCGCCAAACGTCCCCTTTTCTTTCTCCATGACCACGGTCATGGCCATCAGCTGGCCGGGCTTGATTTCGCCACCCATCAGATCGAAGTTGAGAAGCACATCATCGGGCGAGTAGCCCTCATTCACCGTAACCGTGCATCGACGTGACAACAGCCCCGCCCGCCCACCAGCCGAGTAGGCAGCAGTTGATGCGATCGAGTCAGGGGAGCGTGTTCGCTGAAAAGAGAGAGGAGACTTATCGCCGCTGCCTCTGCTGACCTGGCGCAGATGGCTGGCCAGGTTGCGCCTAGGCAAATGACGACTCATTATAACAACAAAGATTTAGTACCAGCAAAAATAGCCTGGTCCCTGCCAGTAAAAGGGCCAATTGATGGCGGTCGATAGCAGAGAACAAGCTAGTATCAGATGCGATGAAGGAAAGGTACGATGATGACAGGCGTCTGAGGCCCGTTCAACACTCTAGCAATAATAACTGGCTCACTCCCTCAAAGCCTGCAGCCATTGTTGGTTGGTTCTCGAGATAGTTAGCATCAAGCCAGAAAATTGCGTCCCAGCTAAGCTTTCACTGAAGCCAGACAAGATAATTTTGTCTTGATCTGCAACCAGCCAGGCTTGGAGCTTGGCCGATGGCCCGGCAGAATCTTGTCATGAGCCTCACCGCCTTCTATCTTCAGCCGCACGTGGCGTAGCTGGAGAACCCTAACCCTATGCAGCCGCATGTAACATCAAATGCCACGAACTTTGTCCTCTACATGGAGTGGAAGAAACTTCACTTTCGTAGTTCGCCATGCTTTGCTTAGTTTTTTTTCCTTATTTTTGGGTTTGTGCCAGATACGCCAAGCCAAGCAAATAAATGTCTGTCAGCCACCTTGATGGCCATCATAGTTTGCTTTGCTGTGTTTGTGTTGCCTGCAGTGTTACTGTTGGACACCTACATTACACGAAAAGGCATAGAAGCCGAAGAACAGAAAGTAATCTATGAGTGGTAGTGCTCTAAGAAATATTCGAGAATGAGAGAAGAAAGAAGGGAGTAAATCCAAGCCGTGCTGTCAGAGACAATGCAGATGCATGCGGTGTCAGCGCGAACAGGAACAGAAAACTGTATCCTGCAGTCTCCCTCTTGTTCAACACATTCCCCCTTCCGTCCGCCCTTCCATTCGCGGGTTGTACAAACGAGCTCGATATTATGCTTGGAGCTACAGACATGGGAAGAGGCCATGTGTATATCAGTCAGTGAGGGTTCATGCAGATGAAAAGGGAAAAGGAAGCCAAACATGGCTGAATCCATCTCATGGTTAGCCCAACTGGATTCTCTTGGTGCGCAACAACCGCCCCCCCCTCCCCATTCTACAAGATCAATGCGCTGTTGGCAATGGCTTAGCACCATGTCAGTTCTCATGTTGCACTATCTGACACTCCATGCTTGTGCATTTGTGCAACAACACAGTTGGCGACTACAACTGACAGCTATGCATGTCAAGCTTGAGACACTGATATTGCGATAGACAGTACCGTGCTGCGATGTCTACTTGGATCTTTTAGTCTCATGTCGGGGTCGCTAGGAGATGCAATCTTGTTGCTGTTTCCGAGTAGTCTTTCCAGCAAAGATTGCCTTAATAAGTAGTGGAGATGAGATTACTTTGTTGTGGCATGGCCTCTGCCAATGGTCTCCGTCAGATGCGAACCGACTCCCTAGATGGCGTTAAACTCTATGGGATGAGACATGTGAGAAGTAACCAGGCTGGATGACAAGTGCCATCAAGTAGCCTTAACAAAGATCCGTTGCGTTCCGTCTGTGTATCACGTAGGTGATAAGACGGACTTTCCCTTGCCTAGTGTCCAGTCGCTTTGTACCAGCTTGAAGCTATGTATGCAGCTCTGGCTTGACAACCTCACCGTCTCCAGCTCGCTGGCCACTTGCTAGGCAACAATACTCGTCGCTTTCATGTATAGGCATCTAGGAAGAGGCTTGTAGGCCGCCGCCTCGCCCTCAAGGTATTTACGTGCGACAGACTTCTCTTTTGACCCAGTACAAGACTATCGGGACTTGGCCATTTCTTTTCGCTGGTTTACCGCCCGAAAATATATTCATTTGATTTCTCACCTTCCCTTTCTCCTTAATGTTCCCGTGTCACTCTTATTTATCGTTCTTTCACTCCTACTTCTGCCTAATATCCTCTGTTCTTCACTAATATTGGTGTGTTTCTCTGTACTACAAGGGCTATCTATGCCACACACGAATGCACCTACATGGTAGTCCCGGCGAGACAGTTCGAACAGTAACCCGACTCCGGATTTTATCGTTATTTTTGTTCTTCTCTTTTTCTCTTCTCTTCTCCTCACCTTCTTTCCCTTCCGCTCTCATGCATCTGAGATCTTGACGCGCTTCCTCGAACAGCTGAGCCTTGGAACTTTTCACAGGCTGTGCTTTCCATCATCGGCATCTTCTTGCGTATACGAGTATACATAGTCTACCAGGCTGTCCACCTGGCTGTCTTTTTATATCTTTCACAGCAGCGCACTTTCACTTCCCGCCTGTTTGCCCCCATCTACTCTCTTCTCCCCTCCTCTCCTCACACTCGATATTTGTACCTCACTGCCATTGTGCTCGGTCTAGATTTGTTTGAATATAGTCATGGCTCACAAAAAGCAATCTCTGAATGCTAAAAAGTGGCGGTTGATTATTACCATTACCATATCCTTTACCTTTTTTTTGGTTGAGCTAGCTGGTAAGCTCCGCACCCTTTGCTGCGTCTACTGCAAATTTCGCGACATGCTTGCTAACAAAAGCTTCTACACAGTTGGCCTCAAGACCAGATCCCTCGCGCTTGTGGCAGATGCCTTCCATTATGTTGGTCATTGAGCCTGTATTCCTGATTCGCAGCTTGGTCCCTAACGCTTACCTATAGTTGAACGATGTCATCAGCTTTGTTGTCGCCCTTGTTGCAGTCTTGGTAAGATAGCCCTACAGCGCTACCCAAGACATTCATAGTAACGCATCCACCCTAGATATCGTCCAATAAATCGATCCCCCGTGGCTTTTCTTATGGCTGGCTACGGGCTCAGATTTTGGGGGCTTTCTTCAATAGCGCAATCTTGATTGGCCTAGCAGTTAGCATCTTGGTGCAAGCTATCCAACGATTCATCAGTGTCGAAGGTAAGGATTCTCAAAGGCTCTACTCGCCACAACCAGCCCAAGACTCAAGCTAAAGCAATCCAGAGGTTGAGGACCCGATGATGGTCATGATAGTTGGTGCCGTTGGCCTAGGCCTAAATATGATTATGATGACATTTCTTCATGGTAAGCGTTCAACAAACAATCTCATCGATTCGGGGCTGACAGAGCATAGATCATAGCCATGGTAGTCATGGCCATAGCCATAGCCACAGCCACAGCCACAGCCATAGCCACAGCCACGGCCATAGTCATGATCATGATCAGGAACATGGCCACAGCCATAATCACGATATCAGATGTAGTCAAGAGATTGCTCGCTCCGGGTTCTACTCAAACAGAGATGGACACGAGCAAGGCCTCTCTACCGGGCGTACTTCCGCGGGCAGTGAAACAGTAAATACCCACCCGCTCATACTCCCAGTGCATAGCAATACCCTGACCTCTCTTCACAGCCCCTCACCAATCATCATACCCATCGCCATGTCGATACAAAATATCTCAAGAGCCCCACTCGCGATTTGGGAATGCTCAGTATCTTGATCCATGTGATTGGCGATGCGATCAACAACATTGGAGTCATAGTCTCTGGTGCTATAATCTGGAAGTTCCATAGCCCGAGTCGGTACTACATTGATCCCGCGATTAGTGTCTTCATATCCATAATGATAATGCTGACGACATTGCGCGTCACCATGAAGAGTGGAAGGATCCTGATGGAAACAGCCCCAGAGGGAATAGACTTGCAAGACATCAAACATGATCTCGAAATGGTATGTTATGTGGAGGGGGGGCATTTCCACAGCACGCGCATACTAATAGTTGGCACTAGATTCCCGGAATCAAATCCGCCCCTGAGCTGAATGTGTGGCGGCTGGATGAGGAGATAGTTGTGGCTTCCATCCATCTTGTAGTGTCGGATCTTACCATTTCCGACTTTGCATCCAAGGCAAAGATAGTGGGGGAGTGTCTAAGTGCGTATGGCATTCACTCATACACACTGCAGCCCGAGCTGCAGTCTTCCTACAGCGACAAATCGGAGCTTTCCACAAGCACAGCCGTCCTCGCAGCGCCAACTGTATCCATCCCTCCTCGGATCTCCTCTACCAACGCCATTATAGGGGCCGTACATTCGCCTGCCAGGCCTCTCCCAGAAAGCCCAAAAATGGTAAAGGTGCAGCTTGAGGATACACAGCCCAGGACTGAATTGGAAGAACAACAAAAGACGGAGTGGAGGAGCAGCTATGAGAAGAACATTTGCAGCGCTGGTACGGAAGTTTAAGCCGGAGTGTTGGTTGTGATGGCCGGCAAAAGGGAGGGAAACTTGTCTGGGAAAAGAAGTGACAAAAACTGGGCGAGTTCAGAACGAAAAAAGGAAAGTTGTCTCACGCCGTGAGAGGTCGCTAGGGTTATATTCAAAATAGTGTGCAATAAGGGTTATGTTCCGATGTGGAGGCAAAAGACTGCCGAGACATGCATCGGAGACAAGCTGCTATTCTAGTTGGAAATAGATAAGTCAGCTAGCCAGCATTAGCAAGGGATTTGCAGTAAGCTTCCGGTGAATCAGTAGATGAGCTACATCGTCCCATACGGATATGCAACTACAAGGGCCTATAGATCGCGTGACTTTGATCAGGAAAGGACAAGACGGATATTGAGGTTGCTCACGTGCTTGCAAGCAAGGGCTGAAGTGGAGATGGTGCTAACACACGGTAGGAGAAATGCCCTTGGTATAAGAAAGCCCATGGATTTCAGTTATTACTGGTAGCACTCAGTCAGCACTGGCATGGATGATGGGTGAGACGCAATGTCTTGAAGAGGGTATTTTCGGACTAGACACAGCAAGGAAACAAATAAATGGCTCTGCTAATGCTGCCGAGCGAGACTTGGCCACAAAAGGGAGGAGAGAAGCAAATAGACGATTCTAGGCGTCCTGGAGAATACGACGCTAACGAACGAAGAGGAGCGGGCCTCTGAAGCAAAAGTCCAGGGTTAAGAGCCAGAAGGGATTGACTTAGCTGGGGAGCGAAAGTGTTTGCATGCATTTAGTGGGCAGGCATCACACCAGGAAACCGTGTGTTTACGATAAGCATGGGCCAAATGTCGACAACAGGTAGGCAGGGGCAGGCGGTGTGAAAGGGCTAGTAGCTACAAGCTGCAGATAGAGGCCGATGGAGAAGCGACGGAGTCGGGCTAGTCGGCGCTGATCACCCCAGCCTGTCCTCTATAGGCCTCTGGGGCTGAGAGAGAGAGACTTGCTTCAGCCTTATTTTCTGCGGGTGGAGAAAAGGCGTAACGACTGCGACTCTGAACGTCGTGCGGCGTGGATGAAGATTTGTGAGCAGGGTGACCCCTCTTGTTTTCGCAGGACCTTGCTTTCTTTGCCAAAATAATCACTACATTTCTTTCCCTTCTCGCAAGCGAGTTTTGCCCGTCCTCTTTTTACAACAGTGCCCTCGCTTCTGGGGACCAACGTGCGTCGAAAAGCCAGCCAGCCCCAAGCTTTCCGACGCGCGTGCCCAGGTCAAGTTTCGCGTTCTGGCTTGTTCTCCTGTGTTTGTATGCTTTCTTTTCCCTCCTGCTTTTGCATATGAACCTGCATGTGAAGCCTGCTGGCTGCATATATGTATATGAACCCTCCAAGTCCTTCTTATAGCAGAAAACGCTGGCAAGAGGAGAGGAGCAGCAAGGAACTTGCTCTTGTGCGCCTTCAATCCGGTTCTTTCTTTTTCCACCATGTTCAACTAGACTTGTTAGCAGGCAAGAAGGAAGAGCCACGCAGAGCAGCCACCTGCTGGTATCATCGTGTCCCCTCTTCTTTCTTCATCCTTCCGTCCTTTCTCCATCAGGAACCTAGGGTCTGATTAGGCAGGATACTTCTGAATTCTGAATTCTGGTCTTCTCTTTTTCTCTTTTGCCTTCGTTCTGGCCTTGGCCTGCATTCTTTTTCTGCGCTGCAACTTGACTTTCGTGGTTTTTTGCTGGGCCCTCATCGCCTCCCGCTTGCTCCTTTTAGGCTGACTAGCCGACCGCGTCCAATTAGGGTCTGGCTATTTGAGATTTGTTGCCCACCTTCCTTCCTCGTCGACTGCTCTTTCCTACTTGGTTGTTCATCCGTCTGTCCTACCATTTATTGCTGCTTGTGTGCTGTGCTGTCTGGCATTGCATATCCGTCCCGTCCCAGTGTTTTTATTCTTTTTTATTTCCTATTTTTCCTCATTCACCCCTCCTGCCCCCCTCTCTCTCTACTCCATCGCACTGGCTCCTTCCTCCATTCACACTGTTGCCGAGCCATGAATTCAAGCCTGCTCGCGGTTGCCGCCTCTCTCCAACACTGGTGAGAGAGGACCGCGACAACTACAGCAGCAAGCAACGAGCAAGAGGAACAAGGCAAACAACAAACCCACACATTCCCTCCCCTCCCCCATCCATCCATCCATCCATCCGTCTTGATATTTTTGTCGGCCCATCTGCTCACGATTACTGAGCTCCCCCCTCTTTTGGGCTACCATTGCGCGTTTGCTCTTTCCCTTCTACTTGTGCTTGCTCCTCCGCTTTTTCCTTGGCCACCCTCTGCTTCGTTCTGACTCTATCGGGCCGTGGGAAACTGCCGTTTGTGTGCATTTTAATCTTATCGTCGTGATCAATCTATCACGCGCACCTGCACCGTAGTGCACTGCAGCAACGGACGCAACTGCCCATTTTGCCCCGCCCCCGCCATCTGCAACAGGGCTTGATTACGACACGATATTAGCCTCATTCTTCGTTCTCTCTATTCTTCGCTCTTGACTGCCGACTTTCCCCACGTTGGGGATCTTGAGTCTATTCTATATTTTTCCTTTGCGCCATTTCTTCGCTCCCTTCCTTTCATTTTCGCTTTTTTTCATCTACTATTACTTTTTTATATAATTATTCGTGCGGCTGCATTGCTATGCACGATGCTTGGCAAGCTCTTTAACCTGGGCTCAAGCTCAAACAGCCCCAACTCCCAGCAACAGGTCTCCAGTGGCTCGTCCAAACCAGTCCTTTCTCTGGACTCTGTACAGGAAGACATACACACGCGGACTCTTCTTTTCCCTGATCCGCAAGCCCTGCAGCAGTTCCAGGGCGACCAGTTATTTCCCTTCACTTCACTCTCTGCGTCCATTGCGGCCGCCCCCATCCAGCCCTTCGACTATAATCCCGATATCTGCATTGACAACCATGATGTCAGGGTTATTGTCATGCAGGATGGCATGGGCTCATCGGTGACCTCGTCGTTGCTATTTGACAGCCATCCGTTCGTCGCACCAACATCGCCGCCATCTTCCGCGACCACGGAGCGTGGTACCATCCCGGAAACTTGGAAGTCTCCAAGGCAACCCCGGAGGAGCAGCGTGCCCCACGCTCCCGTGGCAGCAGGGGCTCGTGCGATGCCATTTGAAGGCTCACAGCTTCGCAACGGGGCTTTTGATAGAAGGCCTTCAACTAACGGTCGCTTTCCTTCTACCATTGAAACCGAAGCTCAGAAGGCTGGCCGAGAGTATCGGGAAGAAATGGCCACCTTTATGAGCTGTACTTTTGGCAACTCGGAAATGTCTTCATACAAGGGAACTTCGACAAAAGTTCATCTGTATAGTAGTGACCAACGCCGCTCCGATCTTTCGTCAACGTCTATATCCGGGGATAGCAAAGGCTTGGCAGGGCGGGCTGGTGGTACGCGGTCTCGTCTGGCTCAGTCGCATTCATCCGAGGTAATGTCTCCTGGCTTTCCGCCCAACCTATCTTATGGGACGTCTACCACAGCGAACAGCAACGCTAGTCCCAGCGACAGCAAGAGGGTGTTAATATCGCGCCTCTTTCCCGTTGTGGTCCCAACGGACAATACACCTTCAGCGCAAACCCAGGAAGACGTAGTTTTCAAGCGTCCACAGCCTCGACCCAAGAGAACGCCGATGTACGCCGTTGTCCTGGTAATAAATCTCGAATCACTTTCGGCACTTGGCAACAAAGCCGGCAACTTTCGGGGACCCGAATCTTTTACTGAGAATGAATCACTGCCTTCGTCTTTCGGCTCTGGTCGCCGTATGGCTTGGAATACGCCTGGTTCGGCCGCCCCAGAGCCCGTTGACTTTTGCACCCCCGAATCTGATGATCGCATGGAGCATATCACCAAGCATTGGGACATCATCAGACGCACATTGACCCAACTCCAGTCGGTGTTCGCTACGTCCATTGGTAACAAGCTGAAACAATTGGATATGGCAATCCCAGACCCTTCTTCTCCATGTCTTTCTCACCGGGCTTTACCAGTCAACACCAAAGCAAATTCAAAGCTGCTTGCGCTACCCCCCCACTGTTTCTGCAATGATTTATGGCTGGCCAAGCAAGTTGATATTGCACAAAGCCGCATCGTCTCTGGGCTACAGGCCGAACACGTTTGTACTGGGCAAGGGCGCTGGTCAACTTGGCGCGACGAAGCCCGTGTGATATCACGATTACAGATGGGACACGGTATTGATGGGCGCGACTTTTTTTACCGGCTGTTGACTGGGTTTCTTGCCACACATACCCACTGGCTTCAAGCTCTGAGCCCGGACCATTACCGGCAGCGACATATTGAACGGGAGAAGCTGAAAACTGACGAGGATTTTATGTATCCGGCCCGCACCATTATTGTTGGAAAGGACAAGATGGCAGCTCGACGTCTGATCTTCCTCCTCTCTGCCTTTCTCCCTTCCAAGGAGACTATGAATAGTACTCACTCTTTACGGCCTACTACTTCCACGTCGCTCAACCTTTCAGCATCGCCTCCGGGCTACACTATTTCAACCCTTGCGAAAGAAGAGTCTTTGCGCAAGAAAATCAATCGACGTTCTGGAAAGAGTAGAGTGCCCAGTCATCACCGAACTCCTAGCCAGAGCACTCGGAATTCTTTAGTCCCGTCAGCCCTCGCACACCTTACTCTCGATGGCGGCCAATACCATGGCCGACAGGATTCAGATGATATTTCAAATCGCCTTCCTCCTCCTCCGCCCCCCCTTTCCATACACAGCCATTCGGGGCAGTCCCTGGTGAATACGGCAGCATCTGAAAAGAAGCTGCAAAAAAGTAGCATTGCCGCCACAACAACCGCCACGCCTGAGCCTGCAGTGGCCCATTTTGCTACGCTCCACCGGCACGAGAATCTTAGGACCCACCGTCCTAGTAGCAGCAGTAGCATTGCAGCTGACGACCTTAAACGGTCTCTTCAGAGAAGCGAGAGCATGTCTAATGGGTCTGACAGCACAGTGAGTAGCTCTCGCTGGGGCTCTATAATGAGTGGCCTGTTGGGTGGAACCGTCCGTAGAGAGTCAGTGACGTCAGTGACTCAGTCTCACATGTCCTCGCCTATTCGAGGGGGCGGGGGTTCAGGAACAGGTGCAGGAGCACATGCAGGAAGTGCAGGCAGTGGACCCCGTACAGACCCACTTTCGCCCCGCAAATCCACTGATAGACGCCAGGAGCTGATTGCTAGCCTTGAATTCACTGAAGAGCAGCTTTCTTCAGCTTCGGCTTTGCAAGTTCCAATTTCGGATCCCGAGCCTTCACCTGGCCATGTGATCGCTCCCCCAGATTCAGACCCACGTCATGCTCGGAATAGTAGCGGGCTACAGAGTGCTGTTGAAATCCAGCCCCGGCAGCCCATTGACATGCCCTACCCTTTTGGCTCGCCCGTCAAAACATCCATTAACCCCGAAGACGGCGTGATTGACATTGATATTCCGTTCACTGATTTCCTGGCATCTTTTGAGACAGCTGTCTCGTCTCCTTCTAGCGGCGGATATCTATCTACCATAGGGATTAATCACGATGGATTTGCTTCTTTTGAACGGTCTTGTAGGCTGTCCTCTGATGGCGATACTCCATTGAATGTTGCAGGCTGGCTGCAGAGCTTTCACCCCGACTTCATACTTCAAGCTGTCCCTCCTGATGAACATCTGACGGACCAGATTCAAGACGCATTGCGCAATGAGCCGTCACCAGCCTGCTTTGTTTCCTCATATACCTCCAACCTCGAACCCCCCGCCGAACGATGGGTGGACGTCAGTAGTGCTCTAGTTGCGGACATGACTAAGGGCACTATCAGCCGCATCAGATATCGGCGTTTGATTGTTCCTCGTGAGAGGCCAATCCCTTCGCGATCTGGCAAGGGCGGTCCATACGGCAGCTCAAATCTCGTGACACCTTCTATCAAGCCCTATGAAATCCGTCACGATGAGCAATTCGAAGTTGAGAGGGTAGGCACAGTAGAAGATATTCTTACTGATGCTATTGATCGAGTAATTGCTCAGGCTGGTGATCTGACTGGTGTTTCCTCTGTATCTGATATCGCAGGCCCGAAGAGCATAGTCGGCAGTCTCAAAGGCCAGGCCAACAACCGCCTTGAGCCCGAAGTTTCGATGATGGTCTCCTCATCTATGCCCCCGCCCTCATCTATTCTCCCGTCTCTGCTCCCGTCCATCAGCATGCCGACGTCGTCCCTAAGAAGAACCGCCCCTCGCGATGTGCCCATTTCTATTGGCCAGCAGGCGCCACGAGAAGTTTCACGTGCAGAATGCAAGTCAGTTGTGCTATCGTCTCTGGCCCATCTTGTACGCGATGTGCTGGATAAACGTGACCTACTTGCTGCCGAGGACGGCGATGATGACGTCTATGCAGACGAGAGTGTCATGCGCAGTGCAGTCCGGGCCTGGCTACATGCCGCCGGGTCCACGCTGGAGAGCAGCCCTCCAGGTGCTTATGTGCGCGGGTGGTGATGCAGACCTGTGCATTTGAGTTTTCTGTCTTTTACTATTTCAATTTCCTACCTACCCATCCAATCACGTTTAAGCATGCATACGTACTGACCACAGTCGTCTACTCTACCCATCTCTCCTGAGATTTGCAGAGTATCTAAATTTTGGCATTTGTTTCTCCGCGCGTTGCGTTTATTGTGTTTTCTCTATTTCATTTTCATTTGTTTTTAGTCATGATGCTAGCGATGGCGTCCTTTGTTTTTTTCTTTTCTCTTCTTCGTATCTTGGGATTGTAATGAGCTCTGCCAACTTCGACCATCTATCGTGTTCTAATTTCCTCAAGTATATGGTATCTACCCCTGCAATATTTCACCATTTTTTTATGTTTTTATTTTCAGTCTTTGGCCAACTTTGAGTTGATTAGAATTTTAATACTGAGAGGTATATATTGATGTATGGGCTAAAAGAACTGTGTATTATCCCCTGCACTTTGACCTTCACCATCTTTTCTACCGCTTCTTCCTCTGCGGACGAGCATTCTTGAGCCTCTTCTTCTCCTTCTCAATTCTGCCCTTTCGGATGTCATCTATGCCCTTGATCTCCTTCTTGCTGCCCTGACCGTCCTTGAATCTGCCGATTCTGTTTTCTCTAGCCTCTGCTACTCTCTTCTTCCGCACATGGTAGTCGTCTCTCCACTTGTCCGCCTCTTTAGGTGCCTTTTCCTGCTTGTGTTTGAATCGGCCGCCTCCCATGACATTGCCATTACTAGTTTGGCCGCGTACGTCGCTGACAGCAAGACGGGCCAAGCTGGGCTTTTCCGTATCGCCTGTGCGAGGCATGCTGATGTGGTGGGCTTTCTTCCAGCGGTCGAAGCGGCCGCTCTTGAACGACGCGGCAATCTTGACGCCCGACTCACCAACAATTAGTTTAGACCCACGAGAGCCATCCTCATCGTTGGCGCGAGCTACATATTTGTTGTTCTTCTTATCCCAGCGCATGCCGGCTGCCCGAGTCGGCTCACCAAAGCCCTTGGCACCGTCGTCATTGGTAAGGTCCATGGTCACAGCTCTTGCCGCCTCGACGAAACTACCCCCCATCTGTGAGCCGGAATGCACGCCATAGCCTCGCTCTTCGGCGGCGTTGACAGTCCGCGGAGTGTATGACATGAAAACTTCAGGGTCAGCAAAGTCTGATTGATTCTTGCGTTGAGACTTGGGATCGGAAATGGTCACTTCGAGATCGTCGTCGTCGTCGTCGTCGTCATCTTCAGACATTGAGGCTTCTGAGGGCTCTGCCATTTCGCTATCAGAAGTATCAGCGGAAGCGCGCTGTGTCGGAATGTCGCCATCATCGTCAGCCCCCATATCCTCGTCATGGTCGCCGTCTTCTTCTGCGTCTTCCTCATTTGTCTCTTTGGGCTGTCTGTTCTTTGGCACCACCTTGCGGCGGATCTCCCTCATTACTTCAAGGGCGTCGGCACTCGAGCTCTTGCCACCACGCGCCACTTCAAAAATCGTTTCAGGGGGTCTGTAGCCACTAATCTTGGCCAACATCTTGGTCAGCGCTTGACTGTCGGGGTTTGTGTCTATGCCAAACTTCATGTTTAGCTGTGTCCAGCTGTCGGAAGCAATCAACTCTTTGGCACGCTTGGCACTTTGTGCCGAGGCACTGTGCCGTGTTTTCATGTATAATCTTTCAGCTTTCTCGGCAACTTGACGAATAGAGGCCATGTCGTGAAGCTCGGAGACTAACTTGGCGACCCACTCGTGGTTGTCTTCTATGGGCCTCCGCTTGAGGGACCCGACAACAATATCCTTGGCAAAGCTGACTTCGTTTTTGGTCTGGCCGACAATCAACTGGCGGCCAAGGAAAAGCTGCAGATCGATCAGGTAGGGCGCATCGACATCACGTACCAAACTGTACGACCAACCAGTCTGGCCGGCACGAGCCGTTCGACCGACTCTGTGAACAAATACTTTGGGCTGGGGAGGGAAATCATAGTTGATGACGTTCTTTAGCACAGGAATATCGATACCACGAGCAGCAACATCCGTCACAACCAGTATATTTGTCCGGCCACAACGGAAGCTTTCAACTTGTATGCGGCGGGCCTCCTGGTCTAGAGAGCCATAGACATAAGAGACGGCAAAGCCGGCGTGCTGCAGAAGATTGGCAAGATACTCTACACGGTGCTTGGTGGCAGCGAACAGAATGGTCGAGTGCTCCGTTGGCTTTCCTTTGCCAAAAGCGTCTGGGTTTGCTTTGCGCTTTTTACTCTTCTCAAAGTCTCTCTTGGCGCCCTCGGGAGTGCCTGTAGGCATATCAATAATATCATGGAGAATGTGAAGCAACGCGCCCTCTTTCTCCTCAGCCTTGACGGTGAAGAAAGCGCTCTGTAAATCTGGAGCAACCTTGGTCTCAGCATCTAAGCGGATTAGCTCTGGGTCCTGTAGACCGGCACGAGCGAACTCAACTAGAGACGCGGGAAGAGTAGCAGAGAACAGTAGGGTTTGGCGAGATAGAGGGAGGGCATGGAGAATCTCAGTCAGTTGCACTGCGAAACCCATTTCAAATAGACGATCGGCCTCATCGAAGACAACATATTTGATAGAGCTGAGGTCGAGGTGCATTTCGACCTTCAGATGCAGGAAACGACCAGGGGTGGCAATGATGATATCGGGATTGGATGCCATCATAGAGAACTGCTCCTCCAAGCTGTCGCCGCCAACAAGAAGCACGCTTTTCAGATCAGTGCCTTTGCCAAACTCCTTGACTACTTTGAGTGTTTGAATGGCGAGTTCGCGGGAAGGTGACATGATCAGCGCGCGAGCACCGACACGGGCACTGTGTTGTTTCAAATGTTCAATCATGGGGATAACAAAAGCAGCGGTTTTACCCGATCCGGTACGGGCCATGCCGACGACGTCTTTCTTTGACAGAATCACAGGAATGGTTTTGCGCTGGATCGGAGTGGGGACAGAGAAGCCCTTTTTCGTAATGGCTCGGAGGAGATTCGCATTGATACCTGGAGGACGCAGCAAAATGTTAGAACTTGAACTTCGGAGACTAGCTACCGGGACAGGGTGTGAGCATACCCATGGCCTGGAAGCCTCCGCCCTTCTTGACACTCTTGCCCTGTATGTTTGTTGTCTTGCGGAATTGCGCAGCCTGGCGTAGTGCAATGAAGGCCTCGTCGTCGTCTTCGCCGCCGTCAACGCCGGCATCCTTGCCTCCTCCGCTGTTCATCATGCTATCGAAGTCAAAGCCATACTCAGCATCTTCCGCCTCGATATTGTAACGCTTCTTCTTGCCATCATCGTGATCGTTGTCTTGGGTGTTGAGCGAGTCAAAGATGTCAATCTCGTTGTCCGGCAGTTGCGCCGGGGTCTTTGCGTGGCGGCCCATGGAAGATGGCGCTATAATTTAGGTCAGAGATAGGGGTTCGTCAGCATCGAATGGCATAGAGGTCAGAAAGATGGCGAATTCTGCAATAATGACAAGTTGCTCGCCAGTAAAACGAAGCAAAAAAACGTCTTGTGCAGAGCCTAGGTCAAGAGCGAACTTTTTAGTGGGGCATGAAAAGTTGACCTGCCATTAGCAAAATGGATATGGCTATCTTATCTTATCTTATCAGCTAGCTCGCTTATCGACAGGAATCCTGATTACAAGCAAGGCTACGAAAGATCACCAGATGCTATCAGCACGTGGACGATTTCTGGTGTCGTTTATCGCAAGTCACTTTACTACATTTCGAAGAGTGTATACTACACCAACTGCTGGCATGGGATTCAAGAAGATTTCGAGTGCGGCGCAGGCGCCAGAGAAGAAAGAGTCGGAGAAAGATGCACTGGAGGCTTTAAATGCGCTCGACTCTGAGGCCAAGGAATTTGACAAGGTCAGTCAGTGCTAACAGCATGAAGCTGGGCAGGATAAGACAAGGCTCGGCCTGACTACTATTGATATGCAAATACAACGTCGCATACTGACTGGCAATTTTCGGGTGATTTAGGATGCCGAGATCGACCGTATCCTTCGTGCATTCCGTCTTGATGCCTACGCCGTGCTTGACCTCCAGCCTGGTGTAGCAGAATCTGACATCAAGATGGCCTACCGCAAAAAGTCCCTCCTCATCCATCCTGACAAAACCCGCAACCCGCAAGCGCCTGAAGCCTTCGATCGTCTGAAGAAAGCACAAGTTGAGCTGATGGACGAAAAGCACCGCGCACGGCTCGACGAATCGATTGCCGATGCACGACGTCTACTTATCCGCGAGAACAAATGGACCGTGCATAGCGAGGAGCTCAAGACTGCCGAGTTCGCCAAGATGTGGCGCGAGAAGACGCGGTTTGTCCTCATCGAAGAAGAGCATCGTCGCCGGCGCCAGGCCAAGGTCCAGATGGAAGAGGAGGGCCGAGAGCAGAAGCGCCTCGAAGAGCAACTGGAAGAGCGAAAGCGCAAGCGTCAGCATGAGCAAGACTGGGAGGCTAGCCGTGATGAGCGCATCTCCAGTTGGCGACAATTTCAGAAGAAAAAGTCGGGCGGGGAAAGCAAAAAGAAAAAGATGAAGCCGATTGGCTGAGCAGCGTGGTGTTCTCTAGTTGCCTGCTCGCTTTGCCTATCTTCCTGCAGCGTGTGCTGGGCTGTCTTTGTGTTTCATGTTTTGCGTGTTTCTATGATTTTGGTACAGGGACCAACTATCCATCCCTATGAATCTTCACAATGATACAATCAAGTTATTGGTCTTACTTACAAACATTTCAATTTGCCATCGGGCTATGATAGTGAAGACCCAGGGCATCCATAACAGAACAAAACACCACTCCCACTACCACGACTCTATGATATATATGCTTTCAACCAACCGTCTCGTCCCGTCCCTATTTTTTCTTCCCTCCCTTTTCTCCTTTGAGTCACCATCCCCTTATGCTTTGGGCTGGTGCTTCTTCTTGTACGCAACGAAACGCGTAAAGTTCATCACCGACTCTTCCACCCTGGCCCGTAGCTCTGCTGTGGCAGGATCCTTTTTATGCACTCTCTTCAACAGCATCTTAACATTGCCGGTGTTGTCTTCCAGATGCTTGAGAAAGTTGTCCTTCCAGAAGACCTCCACATCAATATCTTGATCTTCGTCGGCGTAAATGTCGAAAATGCTGTTCAGGATCTCTACAGCATCGGCGACTGGCACCTCGGGCAGCTGAGACAAAAGCGTCATAAGGAAGACACCAATATCCCGATTACGTGATACCGGAACAGGGGGTAGCGCAAGCTGGCCTAGAACACCAATGCACTTGACGCCCAAGCCCTGGAACGGGTCTGCAGCCGGTGTACCTTCCGCAGGCTTTTTATCGACTTTCTCGGCGGCCTGGGCCGACTCCGCAGCTCCGCCCAAACTCTTGGATGCGTGGTACAATGCGATGAACTTGGCGTGTTCGCTGCCGGAGTATGGGAGGTTTTCTTTCAGCACACGAGCCACAGCCCAAGCCAAGCTAGTGATGTTGGTAGCCAGTTCAATATCGGCAGTGTCCATGGCTAGGGTGGTAACAATATTCTGTTCCCAAATGCGCGAAGCAACCGGGGTCCACGCAGCACGTATACTAGCACTCTTACCATTAGAAAAGTTAAGGCATGAAATGGACCAAGCAATGTTGTTGAGAACCGAGATGGCATGTGATTTGACACGAATGTGCTCTTCGCTGTCGGTTTTCAGGGTTCCCAGGCGGATGATCTGTGGGGCAGCCTTTTGTAGGATAGCAGCAAGTGTGGGCAGATCTTCGATGCCCTCATCATCGTTTGCGCCGGTTACATTCTGGAGATCCTGTAGCATTTCTTCCTCATCCATGGAATCATCTTCGTCCTCGCCTTGGCCACCTTTGGCGCCGGCATCAGAAAGGTCCTCCTCTTCCATCTCTTCGTTGTCGGCTCCGTCTTCGTCCATCATCTCGCTATCCTCACTGGCATCAGAGAGACCCCGCTTCAGGCCCCTAGGAGCATCAAAGGTGGATATAACATTAGTGCCAATAGAGGCGAGAATTTCCAAGGCCAGCTTGACAATCTCACTGGGTGCGTTCCATTCCTGGCCCTCAAGAGGCTTCGAGTCCCCACCTTCATAGTCTTGCAGAGTGCGGGCCAGTCGGCGGATCAGAGCCTCATCGGTAGCATCGTCCTTTCCAGGCGAGAGGTCATTCCACTCCATGGCTTCAAAGATATTGTGCAGCACGCCACAAGCCAGCACGGATGTAGCGCCGTCAAGTTCCTTCAGCTTCATGAGTAGGGGGAAGGCCTCGGGCGTAGCCAGAATATGCTCGCACATTTCACGGTTGTCCTCAGTAAGAGTCATGAGACAGGTCATTACCTCGTCGGCCGTGTTAGGGTCGGTAGACTCGCGCGAAACGAGCGTCAGCAAGAAGTTGGTGACCTTGGTGCTGGATACAACCTTGGTCCAAATCTCTTCCGAGGCTTCTGCCATCCGAGTAACCAGGCCACAAAGGGCACGAGAGATGCGCCAGACAATGGTTTGCTGCTCTCTGGTAGCAGAAGTGAAGGGAGTTTCCTTGGACTCCAGGGTCTCAAGAATCTAGAAGCGGAGTTGTCAGCGTGTTTGTTCCACTTTCCATGTGATGCACAGCTCGCGGGGCTCAATATCGCATTGCCCAGGGTCAGGGTGCCTGCAGGCGCCGGCCGGGTGGTTGTTTCTTACAGTTGTGCATGCATATTCCACGGCAGCCAATATGTCCTGGCGGAACAAGTGCACGGAGAAGCCATCGTCCTCCTCCTCCGCCAGGGTCTTCATAATCTCCCACCCAGAGGCTCGACTGTCGACACTGGCATCAGTCAAGATCTCGCTCATCACGATGCGAACCAGCTGCTCTCGCAGCATCAGCTTGCGGACCTTTTCGTTGGTGATGACATTTGCAACAGCCGAGGCCGCAGCAGACCGAGACTTGGGGTTGGCGGCCTGGAGGTCCTTGAGAATAGGCAGGACCTTTTCGTCTCTGAGGGCCAACAGCTCCGGGTCGGTTGGAAGCTTAGGTTGGCGGATAGGGTCCTTGCGACGCTGTTGGCGGTTCAATCTAGGCTTCCCCATGGTGGATATGTGTAAGGTGCTGAGGTAGTTGAAGGTATTTTTATACGAAGCGGACTTAGACCGCAATATAAAGGGTACTCGTCAAGTTGGTCTAGGTGAAAATTTCCAGCAAACAAAAGCGAGACCATACAGAGTCCATCTACTCATGCAAACCTTGGGTCAAGAACTTCATCTTTTTTTTTCAGGCCAGGTGTGGCGTTTTGGTCCGAACTAATGCATGTACTTGTATTAACGCCACTTTGCAGCGCCACATTTCGGCATGGGGCAAGCAAGAGCATTTTCCATCAATCTACTTGGTGCCTGGCATTGCTGACATCACTTCATCCTGGCCGTTGATTCCAGCGCAAAAATCAGACAAAACAACGCCACAACTCAGACCGAGAAGTTAGTGCTGCGGCTGTCTCTTCAAGCCTCCATAGCATAGACACATTTAGAAAATGGGTTCCTTTTCAATAACCACCATGTCTATGTGAGGACTTAGTGCCACATAGCCAATCACAGTCTCATATTTGACAGGGGGTATCAAGGCCCATAGACCCCCAAGCCTCGTCGATATTTGATTTGATTTGAATATATTTTTCGTCTGCTGGAATCACTAGGATCAAACGACGCCGGATTGGTTACCGGACGGAATTAACCCTCCGCAAGGCTGACCACCGGCTTCGGGCGAGCGAAGCACGTATGCTCCCAAGCAAGCTTGTTACTCGCCTTCTTCCAGTAGTCGTCAAGAACAAAAAAGAAAAAAAAAAACAATTACGCAGATATACCCTAAGTCCAGAAGTGGGGCTAACCCCCAACTTCCCCACAAACATTCGTTCTCCTGAAAAATCTGCCACGCTTCCCGAAGTCATGAAGATCACGAAGACAGGACGAGCAGAGTCCAGTGCAGCCTGGGAAAGCGCGGCCTCAAGGCATCACAGCTCGTTATTCGATTAAAAGACATAGTCTAAGAAAAGAAAAAGAATGAAAACGGTTATCGGGGGCATAAACGTTGGCCGCCATCAACCTGAAAAGAAAAGGTACCAGACCTCAAAGGTACCCCCCCGAGGGTTGTAGGAGGGAGAGTTGCCTCGTCGATATATGCAACACTTGTTCCATACGCCAGTGACGCACCAGCCATCGTCTTACCCTCCCTGCTTCTATCGCTTTTCCATACCCGTTCTATTTCGCTGCATCCAATCACAACTCAAGCTGCATTTCTGCTCACCCCCCGCTCGCTGACCGCCTACAGGAAAAGCCCGGCTGTAGATCTCGATCTTAGATCTTGTGCCCAGAGCGCATCTGGCCTCCTTCAGTCCAAGCTTCACTACATCTAATTATAAACGCCCAGCCTGTAACGAAAACCAAACGCAATGTGAGGCACTTGGCTTTGCTAATCACTCACATTTCAAGACTACCACCAGCACCGTAACACAACACAGTTGAGATACAAAACTCCGGCCTTTGCCTAGCCATCTCAGCACGACCAAACTGTCCCGTCCGTCTCTTTTGCTGCCTGGCTCTTCGTTGCTTCATTATTCATCCGAAAGTGTGGCTCGCTCACCATGGCTAGCCTTCGCGACACCATTCGCTATTTCCTCTTTACCTCTAATAATAACGACCTTGGCAAGAAGAACGATGACCTTCCGAGGAACAACCCACACCCAAACCCGTCACTACGGTCTTCAGGCTCCCGGTTTCCAGCTCGGCGATTGTCGATTCGTCGCCTAATAATTCTTGCCTTTGGCTCGCTGGTTCTCTTCGCCATCTTCAAGGCCCTGACCGCAAGACACGACTCTCCCGACAGCCCTTTCCACCAAGGCGCTCGCCAACACGACTCAACGCGAGGCAACTTTAGATCAGTCTGGAATGGCCAACTGCCAGGCACCACGCCTCCACGTGCTCACGGCGATCCGGCTCCAGGGTCTCCGGCTCCAAAGGCCGCTCCAGGCAGCGGACAGAATGAACCTGCCCCCGGGCTCGGCATAGCGTCCAGTCATAACAAGGAAACCTTCAATGGGCCCCTCAAGTTCAATGAGCTTGCGTCTACTCTTTTCAACGTTCGTAGGACTAGCAGCACGACTACGGTGAACACCAAGAACATCTTGTTTGCCGCGGGTAGCTACAAGAGCGCTGCGACTCTCATCCCATTAGCATGCAAGATGAGCCAGGAGCTCAAGAACTACGTGCATTTCGCGCTTGTCACCAAAGATGAAATGCCAATTCGCTACCTCAAGGAAGTCAATGGCGTACAGGAGGAGTGCAACGTTGTTTTTCATGACGCAAGGCCAGACTTTACATCCATTTCAACCATGTCGCGCATGCAAATGGCAGCTGAGCGCGCTTTGTGTAAGTGGCTCGCCCTGTTATATTTGTGCTTCTTCAACAGCGCTAACAACCTTCCTATAGACCATATCAACATGTACATGCATCCACAGGCTGTTATTATTGACGGCTCTAGAAACGAAGAAGCCTTCTTTCAAAATGGCTTCCGCGACACGGCCGATGCCTTGAAGCTCTCTCTCATCGAACTTCCCTCAAACATGCCCAACGAAATGTCGTTCCTCACCAAACTCGACAGCGTGGCGCTAGCAAACTGGAACAAGGTCGAAGTCGATATCATCATCCAGGCCCCATCCCGGGGCTCGGGTGCTCTTATTCGTCTATTAGACTCCTTGAGCGAGGCCGACTTTTCGGGGCTTCCCACTCCCCATCTTACTATCGACCTGCCTACTGATGTTGAGGATGAGACCCGCCGGTTTCTAGACAAATTCCACTGGCCTCCCTCGAGCTCTTCGAACCCTTCCCGCGCTCGTATGCTCAGTCTCCGACATCGAATTTCTAACCGGAACATCTCTCAAGAGGAGAGCGCCCTCAGGTTTTTCGAGTCGTTTTGGCCTGCCAGTCAACTGTTCTCGCATGTGCTTGTACTCTCGCCCAATGTCCAAATATCGCGCAACTCTTTCCATTGTAAGTGTTGATTCTCTTGGCAGTCAGTCACATGAACACGGCCAATCTAACAATCCCAGACCTACACTACTCCATGCTCTACTACCATTACTCCCAAGAAGCCATTAGCCAGTCTTGGGATCAGCGTGTTCTCGGCATCAGCCTAGACTATCCCGAAACCTCTGTTGATGGAATTCAGCCCTTTGAGGCTCCCGAGAAATCGTTCTTGTGGGAATCCCCTACTAGTAATGCCCTTCTTGTCTTTGGTACCAAATGGGCGGAAGCGCATAGCCTCATTTCTAATCTCATCAACATGACGCCTCTATTCAATTCCGGCGCTGCCATGGCTCTCATCCAGCCCAAGACCCTTGGCAAATCATTTCCATCATGGATGGAGTATCTGATGCTTCTCTCCCGCGCCCGCGGCTACTTGACGCTGTACCCCGGCATTGAAACTGCTGCTACCGTCGCTGCTGTCGACCATAGCTTATATTTGGCTCCCGAAGAATATTCCGCCGACGATGCTCACCAAGCCGAGCATCGCGCACGCAAAGAACGCGTGCGTCTCAACATTGGATCTACAGTTACCAGCATAGACACACTCAATAACAGCAGCCTGCCTGCGCTGAGCCAAATGGACATTGTGCAATGGCAGGGCCATGTGGTTAATCTCCGCCGCTTGAACATGGCCACCAATGAGTACACGGCAGAATTCCGCTCGCTGTACGGCCGATGCAACCCCAAGGATAAGCCAAAAACTCGAAGAGAAGGCTCGGTCAATGATCTATTCTGCTTTGGTATGTCGTAATTGAAAGCATGTAGTTTATATTCTTAGCCAGACTCATTTGTAATATGTATTTCATCTTTGAATGTTGCCGCTCAGCCGGCGGCAAAGTCCAAGCCATGCTTTTCCTTGCAGCCGCAATCAGCTCTGTTTCCACGAGATCGCGCCATGTATGCATCAGAGGCCTGAAAAGCTCAAGGCACCTAACCATCGAGCATCGCAAGCAAACCACCTGAACTTGCATGTTCATTGTCATCCAGACTCTCAACCACAAGCAACACTACACAGGTGCCCATAACACATACGCCAACCATTCCTATAACCAACTGCGTTCGCCAGCCCGTCTGCACCAACGCCGTCTTTTTGCCGTATTTGTTGAGAGTTTCTACCAATGCAAGAAGTGGAAGTTAGCAACAAGTCGACAGGCAATCAAGCGCGCATGCATGCTCAATATAGTTGCAAATCATACCGATGTAGTTCGCCAGGCCAACCAGTAGTACAGCCAGCGACAGGACCCAGAAAACACCGCCAAGTGGGGTGGCGATCTTGAGCTCAAGCTCAGACGGTTCTGTCTTCAGGTGGAATGATAGCACAATTGTCACCGCTACTATGGTAGTGTACATGGACAACTTAACATACGATAAGAATGCTGTCGTGGGTTAGCGACTGTGTTTAAAACTCTATTCTCATGCGCCAAATATTCACAGCAACTCACTTCTTTCGTTGGCGCAATGATCACGCGCATCTGACGTCTCATTCGGCACGATCAAGGGACCAAAGACTGGCCCCATGAAGAACGGATTTCGGGAGGAGTCTCTGCTTAGCGTCAGCACATGCACAGCCATCAATTACTACCCCGTCCCCGTCCCGCCGCGACCACTGCATTTCGGGGCGGCAAAGGGGTGCAAAAAAGGATTGCTTACCTCGCGAGAATGTCTTCGACATCAACAGGCCCCATAACTCGATCCATACTTAACCCTAGACCGCTACAGCAGCCGACGCTGTTGTCGTTATTGTGGTTATCTTCGGGCTGGCCGTGTCGTCGTCGTGTATTTCGGCCTGTACTGTGGTCTTGGTGAGGTTGCCTATCATTTGGTGCGCGTTTCAGCCCCGAGAGTCTATTGGGGAGTATTGAAGCCATTTGTGATTTCTTATTGTACTTGTCGCAGTGGCTGCACTACTTCCTATGTCACGTGGAGAATAAGAGATGCTAAGAAAGAATAATGCGAGAATCTAGAGACGCAGAAACATATGCCTCAGAGCAAGAAGCCGCGAAAAAAAGCGAAATCAACAAAAAAAAAAAAAAAACTCGCTCAGAAAAAGTGAGTGCCAGGGGCAGAAAATAATTCGACGATACTTATTATTTAATGTGGTGCATGCATTGTCAAATATCTTGCACGTGAGCATGGACCAGCTTCCCCAAGAGGCAAGAGATGTCGTCGCGAGTGGGGTTAATTATTTGACATGCCGAGAAGAGACGACATTAGGGAGGTCGAGTGTGTTTATTTACCCTAATTATCGACCCTAGTTTGGCTCTTCTCTTCACGAGTCAGTGTCACTTAACAGCGCTCAAACACGCGGTATAACCCCTTGAGGTCTGCAATCTCCACCACTCCCTGCTTCATCATACAGCTCGTCGCCACCATGCGGGCTTTGAATGCCGGGAACAGAACATGTTCCAGCGCCCAACGCACATGCTGGCGTCGGGCTGCCACTGCACTGTCAATTTCTTCATTCTCTATAGCTTGCTTGTCGTGAGGCAGCGGCGGCAGTTGTTCTGGGGCGTAGAACATGGCTAGCTCTCGCAAAAAGCTTTCGAAGCATCCTTTTTCGTCGTTCCAGTTGACGCTAGGCCCAAGGCGCAGGAGAAAGCGCGGAAGCTTGGATAGGGCTGGGGTATAGCCACGGGTTAGCAGAGGAATTGAGACCAGTTCCCCTGACGGTGTGATCTCCAGAGAGAAATACTCCTGTAGCATCTCCCGGCGCTCAATTATCTGGTTCGCCACCTTGTCGGCCAGTGCGTGGGGATCGAAGTCTTCCCCGTCAGCCGCAGCCTCGGACTCAGATTGAGCAGCAATCATCAAAGTTTCTCGCAGGGAGAGGGGAGGGCTGAATTTTATGCATCCGAAGTTGCCAAAGTCCGTAAGACCAACCTGGTAGAAATACTCAAAGCACGCCAGGCCGTAGTCTAGCAGATATAGCTTGACGCCGCTTTGTACTGCAGCCAGGCGCTTGTGCTCGTCCACAATGCCGACAAACGTATGGCTGCCCAGGACCTCTGTAAGATCGTTGTGCATATCCGCACGCACCTCGGCACGAAGCTCCTTAACACTGCGAAGATTGCATTTGGTGAAGTCCCGGTCGTTGGTTTCATACTCTGGGATTTTCAAGTCTTCCTTTCCATCGGGGGGTCCAGTGCCATCATCTAGCACTACTTCGCTCTGCATCTGGTTGGCCTGAAACATGGTTGTTATTTTGCGGGCGCTATTATCTGTCCGTACAAGGCTGTTTGAGTACCGACGGCGCTTGGCTGACGGAGCGGGAGTAGTATTTGGCGATGGCACATCGTTTTTACCGGAGCTTCCGGATAGGAGGGAAACCCCAGGCAAGAGGGTTTGCGTCATGAATGTCCGGCTCTTGTCATGCTCCGATAGCTTGGCGCTAATGCTGTCACAGACCGTCTGGATTATTTCGTCCTCGTTGAGAAAATGCACCTCTCGCTTTGTTGGGTGGACGTTCACATCGACGCGAGCTGGGTCAATCTCCAAACTCAGATACACAAAGGGATGTCCTCCTTTGGGAAGAAAAGGCGCATACATTTGCTCCAAAGCCTTGCGGATTGTTGTGGATTCAACACAGCGATGGTTGATGAACAAGAGAAGCATCGTCTTTTTGTGGCTGTAGTTGGCATTGGTAGCATAGCCATGAGCTTTGAATCCCCACCGCTGCTCCTTGGCAGAAAATTCAACTAGTTCGTCTCCCACGCTGGAAGAATGCACTTGGCGAATGCGGTCCACTGTGCTTGCGCTAGCAATAATGGAAAGTCCCGAAGATGCATCGCCTTGCTTACGACAGGAAAACGCGACATGCGAACAATGAACAGAGTAGCGTCCGACCATGTCAATGATTTTGTTGTACTCCTCAGCCGGAGACCGAAAGGCTCTTCTTCGAGTGGGCACGTTATAGAACATATCTTCGATCTTAACTGCCGTGCCGGGTCTGCCGGCCACGGCTTTTGGCTCGGCACGCTGTCCAGGCTTTGGGGGTACCATGCGACCATCTTGATAAACGGCTTGCCATGCTACTGGAGAGTTTGCTGTTTTGGTGGTGACGGTTAAATGGGCTATTTGGCTAATACTTGAGAGCGCCTCTCCACGAAAGCCATAAGTTGCAATAGACTCCAAGTCTTCAAAAGCGGATAGCTTGCTGGTTGTGTGGCGTTCACACAAGATGGCTAGGTCTTCTTTCTGTTTCAAGTTAGCTTAGGCGCAACTGTGGTGAGGCATGTCGAAGGATACAGAACCTACCTCAATGCCGCATCCATTGTCCGTTACTTGCAATAGCTTCAACCCTCCGTCTTTGACGACGATTTCCAAGGCAGTGGAGCCCGCATCAACCGCATTTTCCATGATTTCCTTGAGCGCATTTACCGGGGCAATGATGATCTCTCCGGCTGCAATTTTGTTAACTACATCAGGATCAAGTGCCTACCTCCATCATTAGCAACCACCTGAATGTTTTGCCACACCTGGTGCATATTCGGCCTACCTTGATTCTGCGAGGCCCAACCTTTTCAGGGACCGTTGACACCTCTTCTTTCAGGGCCTTCTCTTCCGGCACTTCCCCCTCGCCCGTGGCCACATTCTCGGGATCTGTATCAACATCCATTACGTTGGAATCCATTGTGGGTCGGGGTCGAGAATAAGCCGACGCGATTGTTCCATGTACCAAGAGAACACAAGCACCGAGCTTGGAGGGCCTTGCCAGTATATCACACAATATATAAGGTTAGCGAACAAGCCATACACGTGACGACAAGATTGTGTGATTTGGATGAAATTTTTTCAAGTCCATAACCTGGTGGCAACACAAATAAAGCAGACGTATAAACAAAGGAGGCAGTTGCCTGTTGTCTGTCGAAAAGTGGGACGCACTGTTAACCCTAACGCTGGTGATCGTAGAAAGGGATAGGGGCTCTAGCGAGCAACGTTGATAGCGAGCTACGCCATTTGGACATGGCATGTGCAATGACACACTGGAGCGAAAACATCATGGTGACACGGGGAGTTTTGTTTTGAGGCAAGCTAAAAGCTATAGGCGGTGACATAGAATTACAATACTTGGCCATATGTGGCGTGGCGTCTTTGTGCGCATGGCTAATAAACTAGTAACTGAAAGATAGAGCTTAGAGAAGTATGGCAACAAATAAGACAGGCCCTTCAAAGCAGGCCGCTGTCATTATTAGATGGTTAATTACGAGACTGCTAGGTATCAGCTCCGTCTAGCTTGGCAATCCACTTGGGCATCTCACTGAACTTGTCTTCAAACGTGCGCTCAAACTTCTTGCAGTCAATGTAGATCTGATCTGTTTCTTTCCAATAAGCGTAGCAGTTGGAAAATATCTGTCGAACATCAGCGGAGAATTCGTCTGCGCTGTGGTACTCATGTCGCTCCATTTTGGCGCGAATAGAGCCGAGGTCCATGGGTTTCTTGATCTTTTGAAGGTAGTCCGGGACACCGTCGGCCAGGGGATCTACAGGTTGCTTAAACGGCTTTACCAGCCGTGTCCAAAAGCCTAGTTTTGTATGAATAGTTAGAAATCTAGACGGTATGAATGTGGTAGGCATGGCTGGGCGTAACGTAACCCACCTGGTCCAGAGAGCATGCGATGGAGGAGGTCGGCACAAAAGTTAACCTTGGGATCTGGACCTGGGGCAACTTTGGGCATGCCGCTGAGTCTGCGTTTGGGCTCAGTATATACATGGCTAGGTGGCACGAATGTTTTCTTGAGCATGTTTGGCCGTGGTGTTGAGGTGGTTGGACTGGGCCGTCTTTTCCGAGGATTTACGTCGGATGTGGCCCCAGTCATGTGTATTGAGTTACCCCGTGCTCTTTTGTGTCCTCTCTGGCTATCACTACCCTGTCTCTGAGTGTATAGATCAGAGGTCTTTTGCTCCTTGAGAAGAGTCATCAGGATAATGAGCTCGCTCAGAACATCCTTTGGCAAGGCATTGACAAAATCTGACTTGTCATCCGAGTCGCGAACAAACTCAGCGGCCCACGTCAAGAGGAGTTCACGGATATCAGAGCCTTTCGGTGTTTCTTCCCATACTCGGACTATTAGAGGGGCAGCCGGAATACGGCTGGACTTTTCTCTTACGTAGCACATAGCATCAATGGTTTGTTCACATAGCCCGTTAATGTCAAGATCTTTGCCAGCCTGCCATAGCGCGATGAGGAGTTCGAATGTTGGCAATTCTTCTTCTGGTATGACGTCTCGAGTGAATAGGTAGTGCTGTACGAGGGCAAAGACCTCAGGGCGTAGTTTTGGCAAGCGGATTATATGTTCGATGGTTTCTTCTGAAGAGGAAGAGAAGTACTGGCGAAAATAGCCAGATGTAGATGTCAAGAGGTCTTTTTGAATGCCGAATGCTATTTCGTTTTCCCCAACAAGCACAACTGCAAAAGAAGCATGAGGTTTGCTGTCCAAAGCTATCAGCTGGAGTTACACGGGCCTGAGTCTCGTGGGCTAAAACGCTGCTGGGCGCGGCCTCGACGATGGCAAACAGGGAGAAAAGGGAGAAAAGTATGCTTGGAATGGAGCGTAAATGGACAACAAAAATGTACTTACAGCCACGAAAACTGAGTTTCTGGTGTCGGGTAGGACGTGCCATGATTCTTATTGGCGGCTGCAAAGGTTGTCATAATGGGAATGAGGCTTCAGTGGCCGGTGGTGTGGTAACAAAGGATGTGAGTTTGTCGAGGGGGTGAGGCTGCCTTTACAGTGTCAGTAGAATGCAGCATGGAGACTTCTTTTTAGCATGAGTTGAAGCGACGGTGAGAATGGATGAGTGAGGTACGGGCAAAAAGGGCGCTTCAGAGACTATTGTGAGAGGAATGGCCAGAAACCGTTTGAAGGGCAACTGTAGCTCGACATGTGTCAATGCTTCGTACCAGTTCTATTAGGTCCCTGGGAGATAGAGCGCTGTAGCTATAGATCGCGAAGGGCTGTCTGTACACCAGTATCAAGCCGCTAGCAGAGCAGCGAATACGACCAAGGTATAGAGGTGCAGATTATTTGTAAGCTGAGAAGCAATGGACAGAGAGTGCGACTCAGTAAAATTCTTAGAAGAGACATAAAGCCATAGGGAGGAAATGAAGAGTTTAAGGGCTTGTATGAGATGATGGAGCAAGGCACAACACACGATAAAAAAAGAAAACGGTCATTCATGGGGATTGAGTAGACCTTGCTGAGATTAGAGGCAGGTCCAATACAGCAACAGCTAACGGGTGATGATGGTACGATCTTTTAAAGTGGGTCGCACTGCCAATGTGGCCAATCAAAGCCAAAGCTTTCTGTGGCTGAAGAGCGCTGGGCTGTGGCGCCTCTTATCGCAAACTTACAAGGGGTTGCCGGCCCAGAGGAAACGCCATCTCCCTACTACCGAATAGGATTGTAGATAGATGTTGGCGAGCGATAAAAACTCATGAGCGTCACGAGTCGCTCGTTACATTGGCCTTGCCATGGCGCTCTGCAAACAAAAAAGAATGCAAGAAAACAATGGACCGGCTTGCAAAAGAGGGAGCATATTACTAAGTCTACCCAAAAAACAACTTGCCGTATCTACCTGGGAACTAAGAACAACGTATGTGGCGCTGTAACATGTGAACATAGGGCTTGGATAACAAACGGATAGCAAAAGGTAGGAAGGAGCAGACTGCACAGCGGCAGACAAATACGTACCTTCCTATTCCACGCTTTTTACTAAGGCGCACTTTCCATAGCTATCCAGACTTTGCGCATTTTTCTCTCCCTCCCTCAAACTTTTTCCTCTTCAAAAACTGGCCGGCCACGACGCATTCCTAGACCCCCTACGAGTCCTTTCTTTGCGGCGTGCTGTGCCCACGAACACTTGGTCGCCCAGTGACTCACACGACCATCTCACGAACCTCTAAATGGTGCTGCCGTCTTCTACCCTCGGGCTATGCGGCTGCCGAGCTCACCCAGGCTCCTTGGGAGTTCAACAGGCAAGATTCACTCACACGGCCTTTTTGGATGCTGCTGACCACTGGGTATCATCAAGTTTGACTGCCAAACAAAGGGCATTGCGTCGCATAGTGTATGGTTGCCCATGTGGGCGCTCTACGTTGCTCACCCGGGTCTTGCACCTACACAGCACAAGATTCGGTATTGGCTTGTGAATGCTGCTGCGTCTGTCGTCGTGTCTTAGTGTCATATGTGCATTGGCACAGTATTGATAAAAGCACGATACAAGACCCCAAGCACAGTGACATGAGCCTGGTCTTACTGGCGAGAGGAACCCAAGTGACATGACCTCGATCTCCATAACTCTCGGCCTTGCCCCTGGTTTGCCCCTGGGCCAATTGGATATCCAACTCCTAGCACGGGCTACGTAGGGGCGCTAAAATCCAGTGTGCAGGGAAACCAGCTCTATGGTATCATTGGCATCATTGCTCGTTTTGACTCTGCGCTCAGTTGGATGTTGGCTACAATTGGAGTCCTTTTGCTTGGCCATTAGCCTAGGTGGTTAGGTCTCAGATATATTGGAACTTGGGAGAGGCCGAGAATGTCCCCGGCATCAGGAATGAAGCCACTTTTGCCTTTGTTGACGTGAGGTTTCTTTGGAGACAGTCTCGTACTATCAGCCTTGTCACCCGTCAAATGCACATCATATCCTGCTCTATCGCTCTGCTTGTTGGTAAATACCACGATGAAGAGCTCAACTAAGGCTAGGCCAATGATGGTACTATTGGCAGACTCAGTTACAAGGCGTCCAATGTCTCTCCCCTGTGCGAATGAATGACCAGGCCAATAAGCTTGATCGTCGTCATATCTGTCTTGCCAAATTGTTGTTTACGTCACTCCAAAACAACATGACGAGTGAGAAAAACCAAGTTTAGACTCTTGCTTGCTGGGCTGTGTCGAGCAAAGTTGTACAGCTTGGAATTTTTAAGCCTCGAATTGGTGGCTAAGGCTACAGGAGGTAAAGATGGAAGAGATAGACACCTAGTTATTGCTTCGGTCGAGGCGTACTGGTTTTACCCGCTATTGACGCCATGGCATGATGTCACCAGCTGTTTCTCTAGTAGTAGCATTGCGGATTATCTGGAGTTGGGCCTCAACAGGCAACGAGATTTCCAAATGCTGCCTTGGTGCGTGCTACTAGGGCTTCCACCCACCAAGTGTCAATTGGCTGGCATGAGGCAGGCTGGGAAAGTGTTTGCGCTTCCTTCTCTTCCTCCTGTTTATCCTTTTTTTTCTCTTTCTGTGGTTTTGCATCACGATCCGGCGTACAGTCTGAATCGCTTAGTGTGTTTCGCATTTTCCTTCCACATCAATATAACCTGACACTCCACTAGATGCACAAAGGCCTCAAAACAGAAAGGGGGGGGCGATACATACTCCATTCGGTGTGTGGTTATGAACAACTGTGGATGCTGTATACTGATGGGTAGTAAATCAGCACTACGCAGAGCTTGGACACCAGTATCCGTAGCCTGTTCTGGACTGCTTATAGATGTCAAATTACCGAGATCGGCGTCTTGCGGCTATGATGTATGGTCTTGTGCTCCGTGTCGCGGAGAATTCGGAACAGAAAAGTCATGGCGAAGTATTATTGATGTTGTAGTATCTTGCGTTTTTGGCTGTCTGGAGGGGGGAGGGACAGGGCGATAGGTAAGACACGAAACGTCTTGTCCGGTCAATGGGCTTAATCTTCCCGTGTTGAATGTGACCAGAGCATTCCAGCATATTGGGTGCTGCTCTTTCAGCGTGACAAACTTTTTCTCTGAAAGTCAAGAGACACAGTGGCGATCATTTGGGATGTAATTAGCCTGGAGGGCAGAGCACAGTGTACCCGTTGGAAAGGGCTCCAAGCCTACCAAACCTGGATGTCCTCTTTGCGTTGTTGTTTTTGGTCTGGCGGATCTCAAGCTTACGTCTTGCCTGTGTTATTTGCCTTTCGCCTAGTCAGCTCCGATTTCACATGAATGGGTGATGTGATGGTGATGGATAAATGGCCGCACATTTGCATTCAATCCTCTCTTGCAATCAAGCTGGGAAGGCTTGGTCTCACGGTTGACGCGCCTTCCACCACTCTGCCCTTTTAGCAAGTAAAAGAGCGGCAAATCTTGGTATGTTGAAAGGAGATGGATCAGAGATAGGCAGCAGAGCATAGAGGAAGCGAGGCATGGTCTGGGAGCTTGCTTCGTCCCAACAGTTTTGGCCCGTCCCGCCCTCTCCTCTTCCCCCGTGATTGCCTCTTGCGGGCTCGCCACCTGGTACTGCAACCATCCCCCCTGGCTCCCTCCGCTCTCTCTCATGGTACATGATGCTACTTCTTACTTCTTGTCCTTTTTCTTCCGCTTTACCGTCGCCTCTTTTTCTGCCGATTACAGACGCTACCAGGCCACAGAACCCCCATGACTCGGAAGGGATTGTCTACTTGCTCATGATGTGCACGGGACCTACATGGGGATGGATTGTGAGATGGCTACAAAGAGGGGAGGACGGAGGAAGGGTGGGAAGGGGGCACTGTTTTCCTGTGGTGGCCTTCCCCACCGCCTTGACTGGTCTGGCCCTTCTTTCACCTCATGAGAGCATCGCACCGCCATAAGATCTTATATGGTAGGATATTTTCAACCTACCGTTTTCTTTGCCTTACCCAAAGATGCCGACAAAGGGATGATCCTGTTTCGGCGACACCCTGGAGTTACTCGCAGCTCCCGCGCCTTTTTTTTCTCTCTCTTCCCTGATCGTAGGAGCCGTGTCACGGAGCCTCTATGAAAGCAAGAGAAGGGAGGAGGAGTGTTAAAAGTTCCTTCTCAGGCCATCTATCCCCAGCCACTGGCTCAAGAGATGACGATGCGGTAAGAGAAAGAAAAACAAAGGCCCGAGGCAAACATTTACCGATGTTGAAGGCCCAAATTGACACAGTCTGCACTTCTGACCTCTTCTATCTCGGCAATGGGCATTTAGACTGCAGGCGAGTTTGACTCTGGATGTTTCTGGTGTATTCTACGGCCACTTGGTGCAACCAACTAGGAAAAAAAAGCGGTCGGACTTACTGAGAAAGGCCCATCTAGCAAGAGAGACGTGTCTAGACACAGACCCTTTGTTTCCGTGTGTAGGAATGCCCGTCTAGATACAGGCGTTCTGTCTTTCTCTAGAGAGTGTGTGCTCATGCTGATACTGGTCTCATGCAAGTAGGAAATCCAAACACTGCAGAGAATAGGGCTGGTCTCAAGAACAGTAGACTTGGAGGGGCTAGTGAGGCCTTTCAGATAATCCAGCAGGTAGACAGGCTGGTGGTGTCTGAGGCTTTCTAAGGCGGCTGTGTCACGAGAGTAGAAGTCTTGTCCATTGTGTGCGTTTCTTGTCTCATACGCGCCTTCTTTTGGCTTTTTTGCTCCCTCGATTTGTCCGTTCCCTTGTTGAAATTGAAAGCTACGGAGAAATTCCAAAGCTATGGCGGTAGAGAAACAAGGGACTTGGGTTAGTTTTAGCGAAAACCCTCTTGTTCTTTCTCTTTCGTCCTCGCTCGCTCCTTCTTTCCCGCTATCTCTTCTCGCTTCCCTTCTTTCTCTCTGTAATCCAAGCTTGAAGCCTCCAACACCCCAACACAGTGCTCATCGCTCCGTGTCAAAGGCCTTTCTTCACCGCTTTCTCCGGTCACCAAGACATGAGAAATGTCTGACTGCCATTGAGAGGGCGCCATGGAAAACCTAGGCGTGGTGCCCTGCAATGTGGGCGAGGTTTGTATCCGCACGCTCACTCCCAAGCCCTGCTTCCGCATCTGCGCAAGGCCAGGCCTGAAACGAGAGGCTGCTGTTGGCCGAGTGGGAAGAGCACGCGTATGCACCTAAATTCAAGGAAAAATAGCTTCTGCTTCCTGGGTTGTCCTTGCAACTACAACAGCACATCGACTACATTTATCGAGGTGCTTTGCTACGCGCACACCCTTTCTTCGGCCTATTTCCCCTATGCCAAGTAAAACACAGGCAGTGAAATTGGCACCACTCTTGAAAGTGTTTGTAGAGGTGCATAGGGCACAGCCATGCATGATAAGGCTTTTGCCAGCTTTCGCTCACTAGCGCCGCTCTTCCCCTCCTTCCCACTCTATCACTGACCGCCATGTTTACTCTCTTCAGCGGCGAGCCAGAGGATCTGGAGGGAAGCTTGGAAGAGCAAAAAAACGACAAAAGATAGGCAGAAACAAGGCGATAGTCTGTTTGTCTGCAGGCCGTGGGGTGTTTATCTCGACTCATTGTTGGGGAAAGGGACAACAATCAAGATGGGCCTCATTTGTCAAGCAAGCCTTGCGTCTGGATGCAGGAACTATACGGGGCGTCATGGCGGTGAAGAGTTTGTCGAGAAAAGAAGAAGAAAGAGGGAAGAGAAGGAGTGAAAAGAGGACGGAGATAGAGGAGGGATAGGTAAAACACTCGCCTAGCAGTGGTCTTGGTAAGCCTAAGCCTTCTAGCACCTGGCTTGTATGAGCCAAAGCAGCCGGACGAGCTCATCCATAGAAGCACACAGCCTGCTATTATGAGCAGCAGCAACTAGCAAAAGCATAGTGGGCTGGCAGGACGGATACCTGCCGTGCTGAATGCTATCTAAATTGGGATTTGCTCGTAACGCCCAGAACAGGGCCTTTGGACAACAAGGCTGTTCTTTTAACCCTAGGAGGCTCGGCTTCGAATATCAACCGATCTCCAGCAGAGTCTACTCAGAAGACTTATCGGTTCTCACCATATATATTGAAGCTTGCTAGGGCGACTATCCGTCGTGCTAGCAGCTCACGTTACACTAACCTCTTAGACGCAAGGGGGCCACAGGGAAAAGGGACGTGCACACTATAGCATATACCAGTAGCAGGCGATACATACTAGTACCGGAATGGCATTCATGGGCTAGCCCATGCTCTTTGGGTGCAATAAGAGCAGGTTGTCACAAAGCCTGTTACGCGTATTGCCCCCCCCCCCCCCGCCAGCTTATAAGCTAGCTGGCTGTAGCTTAGCGGCTGTACTAGTGTGATTTGCTGCGGTATCGATCGTCCCAGCTGTACACATGATTGACAACAGTGTCCACGCTCTACATACAACTTGTCTGGTGCCCCAATACATTGCTAGTCATTGCCTTTTTCATGCTTCAGGCGGGCTATAGAGCCTGTTACACACGGCATATCAACAAGATCTTCCAAAGTCGCCCCTGGGGTTTAGAGCTGCTGCTGCTACTGGTGCTGCTGTTTTGATCAGCTTGTCGCCCTCCTCTTTGTGTGTGGCATTCCAGCTCCTGGTCTCTTCAAAGTCCCTTCAGCACTCATCGACAAGATCTAGCAGGTCATGTTGTGCATTGTCCTGCAGCCACTTACACGTGAATACGAAGTTACAAAGCCCCCTGTAGTCCTTCTTTCCTAGTAATCACACTAAAGCACCGAGCATAGTGCAGCTTATGGCCCCAGAAATCCCCCGCCGCAATCAGTTTGACCTCGTTTCCTCCCTGCGAGGGTGTTTCCTTTGGGTAGTATCAAAGCAACATCCACTCATGCACGGGACAAGGGATATACAGCAACCCCTCTGTAGCGCAGCATTTTAGGAGTTTTGCCCAACTAAAAGTGCGGAATAAGAGAAGCAGCAGCCAGGTCAAAATACACACGCTCAAAGTCTTCTGCATGCATAGCCTATGGCTATAGCCAGCCTCGCGAGACGGCCATTTTCCCATGACGGCGCCGCAAATTTCAGTCCTCTCATTAGCGCCGTCGTTCTTTTCAAAGACTCCAACCCGGCAAGCCTTCTGCCACGCACCTGAAGCTCGTTAATTTGCGATGCTATTGTTGCTGTGGATGTGGATCATACGAGAATCTATACCAGCTGCATGCCGCATGCAGTAATAGGCAGCATGATACATGGACAGCCAGCAGACGAAGGCCGCCGTGGGGCCTATATATGATCTGATGCATAGCCTGCTCAGCGTACACTTTTCTTTGCAGTCTTTTTCTTTTCTGTATTTTGGGTACTGTTCGCACTTCTTCGTCCATCCCAACCAGCTCATGATGCTTCTGTGGCAGCACATCACGTACATACATATACATAGATACACACACATGCATGTGTGGTATGCCCCCCTTTGGCAATGTCTCCAACATGTCTTGTCCACCCCGGCCGGCCCCTTTGATGAAAAGAGAACAGTGCATGCTAACAATACCTCATATTCATGTAGGTCTTTTCTGATTGGGCTGGCCAATCTTCTATCTTATTCCTGAAGCAGAAAGCTTAAGCGAAATAAAGAAACCGGCAGCCTCATATTTCTTTGTCTCTGTTTGTTTTTGCCTCTGTCTTTTCTGTTTCCGTTCTTTTGCTTTATTCGCTCTTTTTCCTGCGCGTTTTGATACAGTTCTTTTGGGTATTTTCCTTGCTTGTGCGGGATGTCCTCGCCAGCTGTCCCGTAGTCCTAAGGGCCCAGTCTGCCCTGCTCCCTCATTGCCAAGCATTACCAAAGAGCGAGCCGAGCCTCAAGCAAGCCAACAGGCTCTCCAGACATTATTTTTCACGGCTTTCCGGCTATTTTGCCGACTGCGCCGCTCATCACTCACTCACCTGTAGAAATAATGCCACAAACCCCTAGTCCGTACCCCTCTCCTGTCTTTACCAAAGCCTGAAGCTGGATGAAGACGAAGCACCCGGCCCCTTATCTTCACGGCCATGGCAGCGGGACAAACCCTCGGCAGAACCCGACGTTGTCCTGCCTAATCTCTCACCATGAAGTGCGTGTACAGCATGTTGGAGGGGCACGTAGTGGACTTATGATACAACGTCACTTCGTCCCCGTCCAGCAGGGAACAAAGAGGCAGAGAAGGGGAAGGGAGAGGCCATCCTATTCTCTTCCGTTTTCTCTCTGCCAGAAAGACACTACCAACAGGGGCACTAGACACAAGGTGGAGCTCACAGCAGTAACGGGAAGAAAAGTGGTGCGTAGCATAGCAAAACATACCGATCACAAAGGTAAAAAAGAAAATGCCGATCAGTCTCTTGCTCTGTCCAACACGAGACCTATATGTACCACGTTGTCAATATCTGATGACTTGCCTGTGGTCGATCAAAGGGAGGGAGGGGCGAATAAGCCGTTTGACAGAGCATAGGCAGCACATAAGACTGTGAAGAAGAAAAAAGAGAGAAAGGAGACAACAACAGAACCCCCAACTCCATGTTCTATTGCTTCTATTCCTCTTTGTGCAGGCCGCAGGCCCATGTGCTTGTGTCCTGGCTTTGTGTGTCTGTGTCGCTCTCAGTATATTTCCTTGCCTTTTGTCCCAAGACAGCTAGTTAGACAAGGTCGCGGTGTGCAGTCTTTTGAAACGCATTGTTGTTTCTTGATGTTGTGCAGCATAACAGAGAGGAAAAAGCTTGGAGCTAGAAATGCTGGAAATGATGCTGCATCTGCTTTGTCCTTGCTAGGCATGTTCCATGGGGGGGGGGGAGGCGAGAGGAGCGACATGATGGCTTGTGGTGTCTTCCCTGTCCACCTTGACCTTACTTCCCACTGTAACAAGTTGGAAAGCCCGCTTCGTTCTGACTCTTGTTTCTTCCTCCGTCTTTATCTTCTGAGATTATCCAGTCATATGGTTTCGTACGAGCAGTTATCCGAGAACCTCATGCCACTCAGGCGTTTGCTTCATGTAAGTCGGACTGCACCTCACAAACAAGTAAGCCCAGCGCAAGCAACCATTAGCGCAAAGCCGGATGGTGAGAAAGAGCCACCAACAACAAAAGAGCCAAACCTCTTATGTTGCTCACCGCTATTGTCGTCTCCGTGGCTTGGCTCTGATTCGTTGATTCCCGGCTTTTCCTCCTCTTGCTTGATTAAGTGCTCTTGACCGCCCCTTGGGAAATTAGGAAAGCTCCGCTAATGAAGCCATCCTGCTGCATTGGGCTCGATTGCGCAATAAGCCACCACAGAGACTCAGCCGTAACCTATGGGCGCTTGGAGGCGTTATTATATACCTTACCCCTCTTCTTCCGCCTTCTCTGGCACAAGAAAAGATTGGGCAACCATGTGCCCATAGCCTTGTGAATGTGCGGCTTGCATATGGGACTTGCAAATAGTGAAGAAGTACGGAATAGCAGTTAGGAGTGGCGCCCAAAAAAACGAGGAAGTGATGGTAAGCAGACACGAATCAAGCCAAGATGCCAAGATGTGCTGTACATAGAGGGGGGGGGGGGAACGCGGGGGGGAGATAACGGGAAAATTTCAGAGACAATAGATGGTGACAAGCCAAAACTATGGCTCTATCCAAGTGCACAAGTCTATCTAGGCTTCAGATATGCACCGGGCCGTAGGCCCTAGCCCCGGCTGCATGCAAGTGGGCTTGGCGAAAGAAGGGCTATTCCCGCAACTTGCGTGTAGGAAGCGCGGTGAGCTTTGCGTGGTATTGGTTTTGCCTCGGATTGGTCTTGGAATTCTCTCGTATGGAGCAGCAGAAGAAGAAGTGTAGGTGGGTAGCTCAAGCAAAGGCTGCTGCCCCGATCCCTCCCTCACTGTGTACAGCGCACGTGCTCATACACAATCGCCCCCTGGGGCCCTTGTTTCATACGGGGCTTTCTTTCTGCCACGGCGTCTGCTATATTCACATGTCTATTTTGCCGTCTTGCCTTGGATTCCTGCGCCCATCCGTAGAGACAAGAAAAAGGAAAGGGGAAAAGAAGAAAAGAACCCAAGAAAAAGGAAAGGGACATGGAATTGGAGGGTGGCAGTAATATGGATAAGGCGCCCTGCCTGCCTTTCGTATGAGAGCGTCGCCATCGTCTCGAACCAACATAACCGATGCCACCCTCAAGCACAGTATCTTGTTGGCCTTCATGCCTTACTCCCAAAGGTCCAGGCCAGTGGTTGTTTTTGTCAGCCTCCCTCCCCCTCCCCCCAGCCTGTCTCGATGCATATGCGAATGCAGTTATGCAAGTCTTGGTGGTGGAAAATACTCAAAAAGGGCAAGCATGGAGACACAAGGACTGGCGCAGAAACAGGAATTCTGCTATGGCTTTTGTCTGTCCTTCTCTGTTGCTGCTGCTATTCACGGCATGCAAGGGCTGCACACCGGCCCTCTAACTCGGCTGCAGAGTTCCTTCCAGCACGGGTGCACGCCATAACACTGATGGTGCCTCTATTCCGTGTCTTTGCCATCTCTCTGGAGGCTTGTTTTTCCCCTTCTCTTACGTTACCACTCTCAGCCTTGTACAGCATACGGCTGGCTCTGGGCTAGGATCTTTTTCCTCCCTCCTCCTTATCCTCTTTGCCTGCCCTATTCTTCTGTGTCTGATAGATGGTCACGTTTTGTCTCAAGACAGTATTTCTCTTTGCTTTTCAGCTTTGACTTGCCCTCGTCGCAGGGGCAGATGGCCCAATCTCACCAAGAATGGAACAAAGCAAGACGCTGCTTGCAGACACGGCATCCTGGGCCCATGTGCATCTGCCTTGGTAGCCATACAAACGGAGCGCCATGCAAGAGCTAGCAAAGGGGTGGCCAGTATTGTTTTTGTTTGCGGGACTGATTGTAGCAGAGATTGGCCCAAACAAAGCCAACAACCACAAGGGGGGAGTAGAGCTGCAGCTGCGAAGCGAACACGTCCTTCGTTGTCGGGTGTGAAGGGCCTGCTAAGCACAAGATGCCACCAGCTCTGCAGACACCGAGTTCGTCGTCTTGCCACACCACCGGCCTGTATTGACTTGGCCAGCGCTGCAAGGGCGGCGGCAGCAGCACGCACTACCAGCCCATCCAACCCTTGACGGGGCACCACAACCCTAGCACCACCACAGTGCGTCCATAGGGTCTGGCCGGCGTAACCCTAGGAGACACCACGTTGATGCATGTTGCTTTTTCCTCGCTTCGCTGCGCCGCTTTGGGAGTGAATGTCCTCGGATCAAGGCGCTTGGAGGCAACAGGAGTGTTGTTTTAAGGAAAAAGAAGAAAAAAAAACAAATGTCATGTTTTACCTGCTACCTGTTAAACCTGATAGCCCCGGCAGTACAGCACTGTATCCTATCTCCCTTACGCTCGTAGTTTTCTTCAATGCCTCTCCCCCAACGTGCCTTGCCACCATCACAACGCCGTCTGCCTGCCCTAGAATAAGCATTGTTATTGCGTTTGTTTTGATTCGAGTCTTTGCTGCAATTGACAATAGCTAAAGGATTCACTTGAGCAAGGGACCGACTAACCCGGTAATATCAAGATACTAGGGTCTATAGTGCCCCACAATAAACCACAAACAACGTAGGTACTTGGACTTGGGCTTTGGGCTCGCTATGCCAGGTACAACGGCAGTAGACACCTTCTCCCTTCACCTCCCACTCTGCCTCACTCTCCCCCTAAGACACACGCACACTCAAAGCACCATTAGCCCGTCTCCCTTTTCCAAGTCAATTCATCCATATTCTTCATCAGTTTGTTGTCTCAGACAGCGAGCCTGCACAGCGACCGCAGAAGCACTTTGTCATCTCAGCAATACTTCTCTTTTCTCTTTCTGACTCTCATCCGCTTATACACAGACCGCACGGCCCTACAGCTTTGCGGCCACAGCTACTCACTGTGCCACCATGCTTCACTGCCGTTCTGCTTCCCCTTTATAGCATAGAGTAGCATACTTTTCTCCATGTAGTGGAAGTGGGATGTGAACCCCATTGCTTGTCACTCGCTGTTTCTGTATTAACTGAAAACCAGCACCAGCCTGTAGCAGTCGATATCGATGCCCCCCCC
>NETT01000077.1:2191-63659 GCA_003449175.1 Ceratocystis smalleyi | reverse complement strand
GGGGGGGGGGGAGTGGGCAGAGTTAGCTGTACATGCTGGGCATACTTGCCAAAGGAGGGAAAGAAGCCTCATCTCATTTTCTTTACCTGCGGATAGGGTCTGTAGGAAACAAGGAAAACTTGACCAAGTCTGTTTGTTGAAGTGAGATCAAAGAGACAAGGATGGCTAGCTTTTGGTACGGAGTATAGTACAAAAGAGCTTCTAAATGGTCAAAACACCTGAAAATATCAATGTGATGGGAGTTGGGAGTATGAAAGGGGTCTTGGCCTTTGTTTAGATGAAGTTATCTGACATAAGCTGGTCGGTCTATTGACAGTATGCGACAGCCGTGGTGTTGCTTTCTCTTAGGGTTGGTGTGATACGTAGGGTTGGTGGGCGTAGCATTGGTGATATAAAGCGTACCGGCGAATTTGTAGCCACAAATAAAAGTCCGAGCCCGGATGAGACTAGTGATTTAGAAAGGTTTTTTTCTTTTTTCTTTTTTATTCTTTACGTATGGTGTTTGGTTTGCCTTTCATTATTTCTTTCTTTCTTGAGTCTTTCCTGACTTGCTTCTCATATGGTAGAAACCGAGTTGTAGTAAGACAGTTGAGGCTAACTTTGCAACAGGAGGTTGGTTGGCTAAATAAGTCAGTCACAACATTCAAGTCCTACTCTAGATCTTGGTTTGTATAGTAGGATAGACGAGCTGGGTGAATGTTCAGCTTTGTGCTAATGGATTTGGTTGGCCCAAGATGACTGGATTTGTACTGTCTAAGGCAAAGGCCTCGGGGTCAGCCTGTTTGTTACTAGGGTAGTTTCAACTGAAGTGGTTGGGTGTCGGTCGAGTGTACTTCTTTCTTGGGCCAGATTATTATACGGGAGTGCTGTGTATAGGAGATTTGTTGTACAGTACGTACTATTTGTTGTGCGAGCTAGGTTGCACGAGACTTGGACACTTGCTTCCAGTAGTTCTTGGCACGGGGTAGAGGCCGCTGTAAGTCCCCTGTTAATTGAGTACAGGTGTAACTCAAGTACTTACTACGTGGAGACTCTCATGTAGGCGCTGGGTGGCAGATAATTAATCAAAAACAGCGTTTAACGCAGTGACTTTTTTCTTCATTATCTTCTAGGGTGCCGTGATTTGCTGATACGTGAAGTGAGACAAAAAAGCGAGGCCTTGGAAACGCATGTATGGGCTTGATTCTGAAGTGGAAGTTGGAAGAGAAACCCCCATAATACCGATCAGCCACCAACGAAGAAGCTGAATAAAGACGGGGTGGTAGAAAGAGAATAAAAGTCTAGAAATAGTATGAGGTCGCGTGGGTAGAGGGAAAAACTGGCGTATAGTGGCTCTGTCTGCCACGATACCACGCGCACAAATGCAAATTCACAGAGTACCTTAGCGCACAGCCGATGCAACTTGATTACGACAATTCCATCCCACTGCCTCGTCATATATACATCCTTTTTAGCGGTGCGCAAATAAAATCAACATCAAGGTGAAGGCAAAACAAGAGTGACGATGGAGGAAACAAAGGAGAAGACTACGACATTTTTGTCAACGGGATTTAGAGCGACAAGGGTCTAGCAAGATCAGGATGGAGAGGGATTGAAGGACGCGTGTGCTGCTTCAAAAAGGCGAGCAAGTTACCAAGCCCATTCGTATGTTTGATCAGGAAGGGGAATTTTCGGACGCCAATAGTAAGTCCCTTCATGATGGTTGGAAATGTCATGGCTGACGGGAAGCCAGATAGCAAAGCACGTTATTTTATGCCTGGGAACCTGTCGTTTCTGAGAATCATGTCATGTGCCTCTTGTCCCCAACAGGCGACTTTTCTCTTGCCCTGGAATGAAGTCCATTCCGATATTTCGCGTAAGGGACACTAAATCATGAATTAGATACCCCGGCAGGATAGCTGGACCACCCTCTCTCCATCTCTTCAGTGTAGTCCTTTGTCGTGAAACACGCGGGAAAAAAAGAATGTGGCTCTGCTACATTTATTCTGATTTCATTTATTGACGGTCGTGCTTTCTCGTATGGGCTCTATGACAATGTTTGTTTTCAAAACGCTTTGACTGGAGCTGGACTACCTGTCAGAAGCGCCAAGACCTGTCTTTTCTCTCTTCAAGTACACTTATCAGCCCTGGAAAGTGAAACAACAATTGGAAGAAAAGTCGTTGTTTTTTGCCAGCACTTCTGTCCTCATTGAAATATTCTTTGCGCTCGCTATAATGCAGCGTAAAACGCGCCACGGAGACTGTAAAGACAGGGAGTTAGAGGACACATCAGCATTAGACAGCAAGTTCAATGTCAAGCACGCGGGAGACAAGGCTTCGACTATTCATTGCCAAGACATGCAGTTGGGAGCTTCAGAAGCACGAATCAATAACAGCGCCTGTCCAGCAACCATACCTCCGGTAATACCAGTAATTGGAGCAAGACAACAACAAATGAACAGTCTAGACAGTCTGGAATGCTGTAAAATCCACAAAGGATCTCGTGGTCTTTCAATTCCTCCCGCCTATAAACCCGACATGGCGATGCCACGAAGAGGGAGGCGTCATCGTATAGTCGACTTTAAAACAGAATAGGCAGAGAAAACCGCATCAGCAGCACGGTGGGGGCTTGGAGGATCGCAAGTATCTAGACTCATAAGCCTGCTAACCGCCATGTTTCGCTTGCTTGTCTTCTTCTTGTTCATGGTCCTTAAAGAATAGTCCTGATTCAGAGCAAAGTACGAGACTTCGACTTACGCAATATGATGCTAATTAGGCCCATGCAGGAAGGGAGGAAAAGGAGGGCTAGGAGGAGGTAGCTGCTGCGTATAGCAGCCATGTGGTTTCTCCTGGCAACTGCGACTTATATACTTGAACGCGCATTATCCGCTTGGCATAATCAGGCGGGTTTTCTTCATTCTTGCCGTCTTATTGTTTCTGAACTATCAAATTCTTCGTCAGATTCTTGTCTCTTTCTTCGGGGCTGTCATCTGTCTAGCTTTGTGCCCTCGTTAGGCAACTGCCATTCTTTACTGCCGGAGTTCCTCTGTGACAAAGTGGTCTCTTAATATATAGGTACTGCCATATACCAAAGCACGAGCAACTTCCTGACGAACATCAGTTGCCTCTCTCCCTACTTCCCGTTCCTTCCGTATCGTGGGTTCTTCCACCTCTCGCTTGCCATTCTTTTGGGAGGGCTCTTATCTTCCCACTTTTTTGTATTCCCTTTTTTTTTTTTCCTCTTCACTCTTTCATGACAGTCGTCGAGGCTCATAAAACATAACGTTAGTGTTGGTGGTTTGTCGAGTCTTTCCTTTCAACTATCCGCAGTGAATTTGCCACAAGGATCTTTTGAAAACCCGGGCAATCTGCTTCCTTTCTGGAGACGTGAACTGCACCAAGAGACAAGACTCAAAATTACAGTCTCGTCCTGTCCTTGGTCGAGAGACTAAGGCATTGTCGAAACGGCTCGCGCCTGACCTGTCGGCATTTTATTAGTCGTCTTCTCACATCCCCTATACCTGTGCTCTTTCACGATGCACGGTCAAAAGCCACAACCGTCCCCGTTGTCAATGTGCAACAAGGCCGTTGCTGTTGCTATGCTCTTCTCACACCGACTAACAAGAGGAGGCCCACGCCTGCTCACCATCGCGTTTGTGTCTCTTTTGATAACCACTCTTTATTTGACGAGTTTCACCATGCCAGAGGCCTCGTTATCGTCTTTGACCAAACCACTCTATAACTCATGGCAACCCGCTAGCGACGACGACGAAGCGCCCCCTGGAGGCGGCTTGCGAATTGTTGTTTTTGGTACCCCCGATATTGCCACTGCCATTGATGGAACTTCGGGCAAGCAAGATAAAAGTTGGACTGAGAAGCTGTGCGAAGAAGTAAGTCGCTATGGAACAGCCACTACCACCCGCTTTAACCGGCTAATAGAGATACTAACATCGTGTCACAAATATAGCTTCGTTGCACCGAGCACATATCCTACGTTCCTACAACCAACAACAGCCACGTCCAGGGAATTGATGCTGCTCTGACCTCTAATGCATTGTGGCAGCACGCCATCGACACTGCTACCAATTCGAAGATTGATTTGAGTGTCCCTGGCTATGATTACACCTTCCTCCAAGAACAATATCCTATGCCAACCCACCCTGATCTGCTTGATCAGGTAACATCATTTGTATCGTCCCCCCAGCCAAGCACAAACCCCAAGGAAACCCTCTGGGTTTTTAATTTTGGAACTTGGGATATTTGGTATCTCTCTGCTCTTCCTCGTGATCTGGCCACTCACTATATTGATTCTCTTGTCATTCGTATCTTTTCGCAACTCGACTTTTTGTATCAGGAATCCCTCAACGAGCGTTCAATTGCCTTCTCGGATTTTTGGCATTACTCAACTCAGGAACTGGTTGATAAAACCCGCGACTCTTATGCCGACTGGGTGCCGCAAGAGATAGAAAACTTCCGTGTTCTCTTGCCCCAGTTGTTTGACATTAGTGTCAGCCCTGGCTGGAACGAAGTCCGGCCCGCTCCACCGGAGCCGCACTCGAAAGCCGAACAGGACCGTAATGCCTTGTTTCTGACTAACCGTTGGAACGAGATGATTGCCCAGCATATTTCCGAATGGAATGCAAAGGCGATGCCTACCAGTGACCAGGAGTATGATCAAATGATTGATCAAAAAAGCTACGCTGATTTCGCAAAGGCTGCCGAGGCTGAGGCTAAGGCTAAGGAAGAAAAGGAGAAGAAGGCAAAACAAAGGAAAGAGAAAGAAAAAAAAGAAAAGGAAAAGAAGGAACAGGAAAAGAAAGAAAAGGAGCAGAAGGACAAGGAGCAGAAGGACAAGGAGCAGAAGGAAAACGAAAAGAAGCAGAACGAGGAGAAGCAAAACAAGCGTAGTGTTTTGCCTGCTAGACAAGCCAACAGCCACACTCTCGATTCTCTACATGCCGAGCTGACCGAAAGGTCTGCTGGACAGCTACAAAAGCAGGCTGCTGCCACCTCTTCTCTGAGGAAACGTCAAAATCGAGTTCAGAAGCGTTGGCGCCATAGCATCCACGGAAGTCCTGCCGATGAAACAATTGTGGCCCCATTCCCAAGACACGCCGCTGCCCAGTTCGACGGCCAAGTATTCATATCAGAGGCCATTATTGAGCAGCAGTTCCGGATGCGCAACATTTCAGACCATCTTGGTCGTGGTGTACGTCCAGATACTGACCTAGCCGTGTTTGACAACGTGAATAAGCCCTGCGTGACTGGCGAGACTTCGCCTCTGAATCAGAAGGTGTGCTCAAACCCCGATGACTATCTTTTTTACACCCTTTTCACCGTCAACCAGCCTGCCATCAGCGTTATTGCCAACCGTGCCAGCGTTATTGTCTATGACACTCTGCTATTACCGAAGCCAGGCACTGTCGATCTTGCAGCTGAGGAGGACCAGAACTCCGAGGCGTCGGACAAAGCTGTTGAGCGTACTGACAGTCCGGCGACTACTGCAAAGAGTCGGATGGGCTAAGTGGGTTTGTTGATTTCTTCTCAAGCATTTTTGTTCTTTTTTTCCCCTGCGTATAGGAGACTGGATATCTTCTTCTTCTCTTTCTATGAATCATTTTTGTAATAGCCCTAGCTGGGGGATATCAGCCTTCCTAGATATTTATGATGTAATAATTCTCGCTCATAGGCTGTTGTCACGCTTGTCTATGGCTCTGATTATATTGGTCGGGATATCGACGGAATTCCTCATGAAAAAGAAACCTAATGCTCTTTTCTCTAATCCTCTTGTCTCAGACCGCGCTTGAAGTCCTAAGGCAAAGCATGGATTCTACAAACCCACTTGAGGCGTGCAAGTCCCGTGGAGTATAACACGTACGGAGCTCGTTGGTGATAAATACAACGCTAGGTTAATAAGAAGTCAACAAGAGTTCCTCTGGCTTAGTAAATAAACATGTTATCTTTGGGCGAACGGCAACTTCCAACAAAAGCAGACGCGTGCCTTCCGTATCTCAACAGTGAACACGGTGGCTTAGGAAAACTTTTACTTTTACTTGCACTTCATCACGACTCAAGTTGTTGTCCTAGTTGGTTTCTTGCTCATCATCTTGAGATTGCCACCTCCCTACATCCATATCCCTCCTGCCCTGTCCCACCGCACTCGCCTTCGCTGACCTCGTGATACTGGCTTCAAAAGCATACCTACAACTCCTATCTGTTTACCTCCTGCTGCTCTGTTAGACAGGGCAGACTACTTGTATATACTTATCCTACTTAACATTGGTAATTGGTATCCTTACTACTTTTCAACCTAAAACATACTCATTTTCTTTCCTATACCACCTACCCCCAACATGGAATCGACTCCGACTTCGACCTCGCCTGCTCGCATCAATGTCGGAACTGAAACCAATGCCGACCAGCAAGAATCTCGCCGTGAGCTGGCCCTGCATCAAGCCCAGCACCGAACCCAGCTGGCTATATCGACTCTCCCCGTACAACAGGTGACCTTTCTCGCGGCTGTTGCCAACGAATTCATGCGTGTTCCCAGCGAGATGTTTTCGTTTCTTGGATACAAAAACCCCTTCTGCGCTCCGGTGGGCCGAGACGATCTGGTGTGGCTGATGGATACATTTGCATACCAATGCCCATCGGGGCAGTCGACTCCAGAAAGAGACCCGTTAGCTCAGGAATATGCTGCGGAGATTCAGATTGCGGTGTTCGAGGCCGAGCCCAAGATGACACGGAGTGGGAGCGGCGAACTAATGAAGGCAATCCTTCTCATGATGGCCCTGGTCGATACAGATGAGAAGCGGGCTCGGATTTTAGAGCGAGCGAAGCCTTTTATATCGGAAGCAAGACGGGGGAGGTCTGTCATAGTGGCCTTAGACCGGGATATGATCCAGAAAGCACCACAAAAGGTAGGCTCAACGGGAAAACATGGAACAGCAAGAACCACAGTGAAACTAGGACAACTTGACAAGAACATGGCGCACAAAGTTGGGGCATTTGTACCCAAAGAAGTCAAGGGTATTTTGGAGGCAGATGTATACATGGCAGATGCTGAGGGCTGGATGGTGCTTTCAGGTGAGTGCTCTCTTTACTAACCTCGATGCCCACTACAAGTCAGTCGTTGACCCCCTTAACTCACCTACATACTTTCCTCGCCATCTACAGATATTGACGACACAATCAAAATCACTGGCACCAATAACACCCGAGACATGATTCGAGAGACACTGGTTAGTGAAGGAATTCCTGTTCCAGGAATGCCCGAGTTCTATGCCCATATACAAGCAACCCTACCGCCTGATTCGGTGTGGTGCTATATTGCGGCGTCGCCCCATCCTCTCTACCCGTTCCTTCGTGAATTCCGCTCCAAATACTATCCGGCTGGTCCATTGTTCTTGCGTGACTTTTATTGGCACTCTTTGACGGGCATGCTTGTCAGTTTTGCCAGAGGCACCTACTCGTACAAGATTGGTCGTGTACATCAGATCCACCGCTGGCTGCCCCGGCGGAAGGTAGTGATGATTAGAGATTCCACTCAAGCTGATCCCGAAGTTTATGGCAGTATTGCGCGGGAATTCCCCGACTGGGTTGTGGCCATCTTGATTCGACGGGTAAAAGATCCTGTTGCACCGGGAATAGGAGATGGCATTAGCATTGCGGAAGCTGGGAGTCAGGAAAGGAACACAGACGGGCGCTTTGAGAACGCGTTTCGGGGCATTCCAAGAGAGAAATGGGTTGTGTTTGATGAAGCGGCTCAGGCCCAGGCGTTTTATGATACTATACCCAAATAATGAAGATAGATGTAGGAGGATACCAGCTGGCCTGGTACTTTGCTCATGGCGGCATATTTCAAGCACGTCGGCGGGGGTAGTTAATTGAAACCCTTTTCCTGTCAAGCCGTTGGTCTGCTTCAACGAGTGAATATAGGACATAGGACACAATGAGTTTGTAGAGTAAGATGTACAGCGCAGCATTTGTAGAGGAATGTACAAAATGTCGACTATATCAAGACATGAGTTCTAGGCAAAACGCTACTTTACTATTTGTTAAATGAGATGGGTTCCCGAAGAATGGTAGTCCCTGCAATGGGCTCGGCCAGTGGCCTCCGGCGATGTGGGATATCAGTCCCGAAAACCTTCGGCCTTGATATTACGGCACCAATCTCGCCCATGGCTCACTTGCCAGTCACAAAGCTTGACCTCCAGTACGATACTTACTAGCCCTGCTACACAAATGCCTGCACTATCACTCACAGTGGTAGCGGCCAAGCTGAACTCTCGGTCTGCCAGAGGGACTTCGTCTAGGATCTTGGCAAAGGTATTGACATACACAGCGCCGCCAAGCAGGCCCTCCCACACTATGATGGCAAATACGACGTATACATTCGGTATGAAAAATAGTAGCGCCTGTAAAATTAGCACCAGGAGGTTTGCTAGCTGTAGTAACGCTGGTGGGTATAGTGCACGAAGTCGTAGCCATGGTGTCGATGAACGCGAAATAAAAACGCCTAGCTGGTATAGAAACCCGTAGAACGGATAGAACTCGCGGTAGGCTCGGAATGGTGAGGCCGGAGCTAGCGGGAATAGCAGCACAGGAGCTACGCCCTGATTGATGCTGTATTCGGCAATGTACACAAGAAGTAACGGTGCCATGTACGGGACAACTAGTGCTTTGGCCCGTGCGAGATTGCGCTCAAACGAAGGCTGGGGCGAAGGACTACAAGATAGGCTGCCTTCGTCTGTAGAGGCAAGGGCGGAGTAGGTCGCACCCCTCGCGGCGGTATTGACACCGGTCTGCGTTCCATCATCATCGACGACGTCGGCTTCATCGGTATTTGATACTTGCAAATAGCCATCACGCTCTCCTACGGCTTTAGCAAGCGGCTCACGCGGAAGCAGGAAAAAGAACGAGAGAAGCATTACTAAAGGAAGCGTCGCGGCTATGAGTAGTGTTGTCCGCACGCCAAGCTGTATCCAGTCGGTCAGCATCACGTAGAGCCCGGCACCAACAAGCCCAGCAGCACCAGTACCAGAGCCCCAGGCGGCTAGCGCACCCGGGCCGTAATAATGGGTTAGACCGAGAAATGAGAGCTCGCCACCACCAGAGCTAAGCGAGGCAAGCACAACTCCAAATAGCTTGGCGGAAATCGAGGCGGAGGCAGGGGCCGTGGCAACGAAGAGCATACCAGCGATGGAGAGCCCGATGAAAACCAGCACACGTGTGGCATAAGGCACGCGGTGAATGAAATATGGAGCCACAAGCTTCGTCAAAAAAGAGGGAAGGACATCAGCGAGCAGGACAACACCCTTGGGCACAGCACTACCAACAAGGTCCTGTGCAGCAGAGAGCAGGATAACGTAGAGGACATTGTTGATAAGGCCTGGATGTAGTTTAGCTAAGAGAGCAAGACAGCAGGGAAGCGAGACGGATATGGCTTACCAAGCAGCCAGAATGCTACCAGCACAGAGGTCTGAGGTGAGGATAGCAAAGTACTGATGCGGGTTCTGTAGATGGCCCACGAGGAGGATGGAGAGCCTGGAAGGGGAAGGCGGTTGAAGCCTGCAGACAAAGGCATGGCTGCAAGCAGTGGACGCGGCGGATAGATATATAGATGAGACGAGGATAGTCTAATAAAGTTTATGAAGAGGAGGATAATGCGCTGAGCTACAGAGAAGCGGGCTGGGTTTCAAGGCCGGCGGTGTGGTACCTGATAGGGAGGACCAGGGGTTTGTGAGAGGAAGGGGTATTTGTGGGTCTCTGTTCTGATAATTTGTGGGACCGCCGGTACTAGTGTTACACGGGCATTATTGCGAACAGAGACAGAGACGACATCGGTGACGGCGCTATATTGGCGATAGGACCATTTGTATGCGATTCCGCTTGCACAAGAGTAAGAGATAAGGCGTTGGTTTTCTCCTATCTCGTGCTGCTTGAGAAGAGACCAAGACGCCATATTAGCAACTTTAAAGACCAAGTTCGTACTAGGACCACGCAGCAAAAAAGGAGAACAGCAACGACATTGCAGAGGCCACCGGCAGCTGGTGCATCATGGGCAATGAGAGTCGGCGGATATCGCGTGCGCCGCTCGTCCGGCGTATGTATGGTACAGGCCACAGAGGAGGCGAATGAGGGTCCGTACGAGAGCCCTCCATGGCAGTTAGAAGCCTCCAGAGGCCCGGCTAGAAAAAGACTGTACAGGCGTGAAATAGAGGAGAATCTGCTGAAGAGGAACGCACGATGGTGTGCAAGAGGGCAAAGGTGCTAGAGAATTATTATTATCGGAGCGTGAATATGCAGACACGGACGGCCATGGGGTATGTAGCTTGCGAGGCGAAAAAATTGCGAGGCGAAGAAAACGCTGGATAGAGCGGCCATGAGAAATGGTGCATCTTCAAAAAATGAAGGCATCGGCTATATTGAGCGATATTGAAATTGTGGGTTAGCCTTTGAGTCACGTGATGTGGATATACGTGCTCTTGACACGTCCGATCATCATTGCCTCGTGTAACCATTGCAGTTTTGAAGCAGCAACAGTACATTGGGAGAAGCAGGTAAATCATGGCGCAACAGAATCTCGGATGGCCGGAAGTACGGGCAATATACTCTGTTGAGGTAAGCCAAGGCCCAATCTAAAGCTCAATGAAAACTCTAACACTACTTGTATTGTGCAGAAAGATGCTGGCAGGCCTGTTTCGAGTAGGCCCCGGTCAGGAAAGCAGGACTCGGCTCCGGTGAAGATGGACGACAAGGCTTTTGAACGGTCTGATGCAGGTATTTAATCGTCGGAGGTGCGGGCAGGCTGCATAAGCTCTTCCAGATTAACATTATCTTATAGAAATGTTTGACGCCCAGTTCTGTCCGTTCCAGCCTCTTGATCAGCCACCAGTGTTTGCTCTGGTGACCCTGACACACGTGAGTCGATGGAAACTGGGCAAAGCAATGGGGAGCTCCCCGTGGCTAACAAAGCCGCAGATTGTGATAGGAGAGATGAAGCCGCAGTCACAGCGGCAGGGGCAGCCGGTCGACGACACACCGTACACTATCCACACTATTATCTATGATGCAGATGTAGGTCGCCCCCAGTACTTGCGCCATTCCCTTGCAAACTATTGGGCCCACATTCTTACCTATCCATCACAGCCAGATAGTGCTAATTGCTGCTGTGCCTGGGCCTTGAACGAAAACGACGACCCAGTCATTTGCGTGGCTGGCACTAACGCGGTTATCAAGGTTTACACGCCAGACGGAACGCTGGTCAGGGTGAGTTGTCGCTAGTCCCGGCGCTCCTTTGCATTTCCTTCTATATATACGACTAACCTCAGAGCCTTAGACTCTTGTTGGCCACGGTGGAGTAAGCCAGTTCTTCCTGTGGCAACAGCACGCCCCCTTCTGCCGCTTCTGCTGCTGACACACCTCCGTTGGCCGACTTAGGAAATAAATGCACTGCAAACATCGCCGGCCGATCCACACCTCGTGGCCTCGGCGTCCAAGGACGTAACAATTCGCGTGTGGAGCCTCAGTGCGGCCTTTAAAGAGGCACCATGCGTGTGCATCTACGGCAGCGACACGCATTGTGACGACCTCTTGACTATCGTGGGTTTGGAGTCTGTTTCTCTCTGTATATCTTTTGACTGACAGTTTTGGCGTGTTGCAGGCCTTCCATAAGACTGGAAAATGGCTACTATCGGCGGGAAAGGACATGGTGGTTGCTCTGGTGAGAAAGATGCCCCAGAAGCTTGAGGTCATGCTCATGGGTGGTATAGCTAACTCTATCTAACACAGTGGGCAGTGCCGGCTTTTGCGGCCTCACCAGGCCCCATCGTCAAGCAGATTCTGGCTCCGCAATTTTCGAGCTCGGAAATCCACAATGCTATTATTGATTGGTAATCTAACTACTATCTCTCCATTGACTCCTCTACGATAGTCTTCGTCTAACTCCTGCCCTATAAACATTTAGTGTGGCCTTCTGGGGTGATATCATAGTCTCGAGAGACTGCCACGAAGGCGGCGAGATTGTCGTTTGGCGTATTGAGGGCTTCTCATCCTCAGATCCTCTGCCCGACGATGCCGTGGCTCCGTTCTCGCATGAGCCCGACTCGTTTTCTCGCTCGGCCTTTGCCTCTTCGGTACATAGCAATGCCGGGCCCTTTCTTTGGCATCGCTTATTTAAACTGGCTGCACCGCTTTGCGATACTCAGTTCTTTATGCGTTTCGGCATTTTCTCTAGCCCCGAGGACCCGCCGCATCCTTCTGAGGCCATTTTTGGATTCTGCGATGCGAACAGCCTGACCAGCTTCTGGAACTTGCGTCACATCATACAGTATTGCGACTATTTCCGTGCCCTCCAGGATGCCGCTGCTGAAAAGGCTGCTTGCGAGGCCAACGGCACTAGATGGAAGCCCAAGACTTCGGGTTATCCACTCGGCGTAAAGCGCCCATCGTGGCTATCCCATAATCCCGTTATAAACACTGCGTCAGCCAAGGCCCGCTCAAGTCTCGCACGCATAAAGAAGGACAGCCAGTATCTCAAAGGGCTAAACAGGGACCGTGTAAACTTTTTAAAGCAATTTTATTCCAACGAGACGGCTATACGATGGGAGAGGATGTACGATGTGTCGAATCCACTCCGACCCCTCCAACCACACTGGCAGTGCCCTATTAATGGTCAAGCACGCATTGGGAGACAGGTCGCTTGGAGCCCTTCGGGGCAGTGGTGCATTGTCGCGATGAATAGGAATACTGCATGTTATATGGAGAGGGTGCCAGTCGAGTCTAGTACAGACTCTCCATGAGAAGCATCGTCCACCAAGTTCTTGGTAGAAGTGAATAATCAATACATAATGGTGTCTAGTCTAGGATTTATTTCGGATAGGTAGCGAGCTATTAGTCAAGTCCGAGTCCGAGTCCTGATATTCTTCTCGGTTGTCCCGCAAATCCCCCTGTTCACCTTCCTCCTCGTTTTCATTTTCATTTTCATCCTCGTACTCCTCGTCCTCGTCCTCGTCCTCATCACTCTCGGCAAACTCGCCCATCTTTAGCCTCTCTCTCACTGCAGCCCCCACATCGACCCCGCGATCCATTGCCTTTGCCAAAGCTGCTCTTGCCAGACTCCGCAATCGCAGTCTCTCTCTTCGAGCTTCATTTCGCCCGTGTGCACCCCCGCCAGCCTGAGGACCTGCCTCGGATATCGGCACGGCTACGTCGGCTGCGAACAGCAATGCAGTCGCATACACATGGTTTATACGTGGCTCGCGCGAGTACGGCAGTCTCTCCAGCAATTCGTGCACTGGTCCGAGCACTTTAGTCATGCTCGCATATGTTCGTTCACGGAGAGCTTCTTCCTGTGTTACACGCCACTGTCGACTAGCAGACTCCTTGGGCTCGCGCTGGCCGCCACTCTCCGTGATACTGGGGCCATAATACATTGCGGCACAGCCTTCGCCATCCATCTGTGCTGCACGCATTGCAATATCTTCCAAGGCCAATACGTGTTCGGTATATGCATCGTACACCTCGCAGCTTAAGAGCGCCAGCCAGAAATCCTTAGCCGTCAGGCCCAATGATATGCTCAATTTCCATGGATACTGCAAGATAAGCTGCTGGAAGTAATCGCGCACACGCGGCATATTTGCCGAGCATCCCCAGCGCCTGCGTGGGCTCTTGCCCGCTCGGGTCTGTGCCTCAGCACGTTCCTCCTCGCCAGCGCGCATCAGCAATTCCGCCCCAATAGCCCACATATTATAGCGCCGGATATCTAGCCGTGCATCTGCATCTTCAAGCGCTGGAAGTCGCAGTACGGCTGCAAACAAGCGCTGTGCGCGCGCGACCTCGTCGCGATCTAAAAGAATATAGATCGCATCGAGCATTGGGTCAAGGTACCGCCGCACTTCAGCCTCTGGCCCACCGCTACTCCTAGGTCCGCTGGCACGACTTCTGCTGCGGCTACGGGCCTTAGTATTCCGGCTAAGACTCTGCGACTTTCCGTTTTTGGGGCCGGTGCGACGCGTTCCGTCTTCCGTCTCGAGCCGCCCCTCGCCGGCAGCTAGGTCGCTGTTGTTTAGTAGCCCATCAGCAGTCTCTAGATCTCCTTCGCTTGGGTCGTCCCCCCTTTGGCGGGCACGTTTTGAAGGGAGTGCTTGGTGCGGGAAGTTGCGATGCTTCTTGGACGGCAACTGAGCAGAGTCTGGGAGGCCGGCCAAACTCATCTGCATAAGAGTATCTTCGGAATGTGACAGCGGGTTGATACTACTAGCAAAGCGCTGCTGAGCGCCAACTAGGCCGTTATATTCGGCTTCGTAGCCGTCCGCATCGTCGTCATAGCCAGCATCTGATTCTGCTCTGCGTTTTCGGGACTGGATATTAGCCCATTCCGGCAAGTTGATGTAGGACATCAAGCGCGAGTGTATGGGTGTTTGGCTGTAGATGGGAAACAGCGAAATGAGTAAGAGTGAAAGGCAACAATTCGTAGGACAGCAATAGGTAGAGTAGGTATGTTGGTGAAGGGCTGGAAGATTGATTGATGAAGAGACGTTAAAAAAGGATCTTAGGGTCTATCAAGGGTTTTAGCAAAGTATATCAGGCAGTAGCCCCACAAAATTACGCTGGTCAAAACACTAGGAAAAGTATCATGATGGGGTATTTCGAGCTTCATGAGATTTTGCAGTACAGACAATCACTAGTATGTTTCGGCTACGTCACCAAGTCAACAGGAAAACACAACAGAGCCAGGTGCTCATTTGAAAAAAAAAAAAACAGCAGGAGGAGAAACTAATATTGAGCGTGTGAGAAAAGGGATGGAGAGATAAGAGACCAAGGCATTCGTGGGTGGCAGCAATAAACAACAATAGGGCGCGTCTATGCGGCACTCTCGCGGTTTTGACGGTAGGCCGACTAGAAAAGAAAGAAAAAAAAACGAGTCAGTCACATGTCAGAAGAAACGTTCCACAAAGGCTTGGACCCCAGTAGTGGTAGCCTGGACAACTTACCTCCTGTTCAGCCTGCAGACTCTCAATAGCAGGAGCCAGCTCGCTGAGAATGTCATAGGCCTTCTTGTGGTAGTCCATCTGGGCGGCAACTAGCTCTAGCAGGTTGCGGAGCGGCTCAGGGGTATCTAAGACCTGTAGAGTAGGGAAAGGGGGTTAGATTGTTGGTTAGCCATGCGAGGGTTCGTAGGATGGTCTACAGTGTAGAGGGCGCTTCATACATTCTTCATGACACCGACGGCCTCCTCGGTCTGGGTAACAAATTCGTCCTCAGCCTTTTCAATCTCCTCTTGAGCCTCAGGGCTCAGCTCGTTCTCGTCGACCGGGTCACGCTGGGAGCCCGCGACAGGCAGCTTCCAGGTAGCTCCGGTGACCCGGGCCTTGACGGCATCGAGGGTTAACCGTGAGTTTTCGACGTTCTTGCGGGCGCGCATGGCGAACTTTAGGTTTGTGTTGAGGGTGGTGGTCCAGCCAGCCAGGAAGTGGCTCTGGATTTGGGCGTCCTGGGCTAGGCGGGCCTCACCAACGCGCTCCATAGCCAGAGCGTACTTTTCAAGAGCAGTAGCCAGCGGGTCCTCGCCAGCGCCGGTGTGCTGCTGATGCAGCAGCTGGCTGCTGGCCAAGCTAGAGCGGGCAATAGCATGGTTGAAGGTCTTGGGCTGGGGCTTGGCCGATGGCGGGGCAACGAGGGCGGCCTGCGCTTCGGCCGGTGACGTGGCGGATGACAGAAGGTTGACCTTCTCTCCTACTGTGCGACCGAGGTCCTGGAAGGTCTCTTTGATGTTGGGAGGGTAGTCGTAAGCTTCGTTAGAGTACTGCGAACTGTTGAACGGGATTCTTTTGGTTAACGGCACGGCACACATGGACGGAGAGTGGTGTTTGTTGGTTTGCGGGTAGTTCACATACGTCACAGTGAGCATTTTCTGATGCACCTGCTTGAGTGCATCAACACGCTTCTCGAGATCGATATAGTCAGGGGGCAGCTGAGTCTATACAGAGAAATCAAGGGTTAGCACTATCCGTCGTTTTGTGATTGCGTCTTCATCGCCTGCCTTTCTTCTCCTACGTACCTTATCTTCGGCCTGTCCAAGCTGTTCCTTGGTGTACTGGAAAGTCCGGGAGGCAAATGGTGTAATCTGCGCTCCAAAGGACCTGTGGTTGATTGGAAAGACCGTTAGCGCGAGTACGCGAACGAGATGGGAGGAGGGGGGGGGGAGAAGAGAGAAGGTGAACGGATGTCGGAGGGTTGGGCTGGCCTAAGCTAGAGTCCATGTAGATTCTGCTCGAGCTGGGTAGGGGGAAGCCGGACGGCGGAGAGGGAGACCAAGTGTTGCTAGCTGTATGGGCCAGCAGCAGTGGTAGTAGACATACGAGAAGGTCTGGCCGAGGTTCTTGAAGTTGTCCATGGCGATTGATGATATGATTGGTAGGGGTTCACACAAGCAAGAGCAACAAACAGAAACAGAATAAATAATGAGGGCAGAAAATTCGCCAGTGAAAATCGGGTGACGAGCTGCTGAGAGGAAGAAAAAGAACGATACAACGATAAGCAAGTGTTGGCGAGATCTTGTTTGAAAAGAACAGGAGGTCAAGGTCAAGGTGACGGTCGTTACAGCAGAAGCAGTGAAATGTGTACCGCTAGTAGTAGAGCTTAGCAAGGCAGCAGCCATTGAAGCTTGTGATTAAGCTGTACAGTGCTTGGGAGCTGCCACTGACTGCTGCCTTGATAGGGTTGATCCAGTTATCCTTAGGCTTCTTCAGGGGGGTACTTGGCGCTGCCTACAGGGCCTATGGGGGGGAGGGGGGCTCTGAGCTCTGAAGCTACAGCAACTTCAAATCTCTAACCCCACTCTTCCTTTGCCTTGTCATGACCCACCATTTATAGTGGGGCTCTTGTTTGATCTTGGAAAACTAAACTCCGACTCTGCCTCGTGACTAGTCACATGACGTCCTGTGGACTGCCCCAAGCTGGCAGGGGTCCTGTCTAGTAGTGGAAGACAACCAGCAACGTACAGACGGCATTAAAGCTTGCTTGATCCATCGGAACCACAGTGACTATTCCCCGAGTTCTAGACGAGCCCTCCTCTTCCGCAAGCTTGCAATTCGCTACTAGCCCACCTTCGTGAGTCTGTCTCCGGGCTAGTCTTTTTTCTCTTCGATCACACTCCTAATCAACCCTCCTGAGCCTATCAATAAAAAACGGAAAGAAAAAACCCTCTTGCTCTGCACCCGCTCTCCCACCATGCGTCTGACTGCTCGCCTGCTTGCACGCTACCTTGAGCCCGGCACCCAGACCGGCCTCACCGGTCTTTGGACCCACCATACCCCGCGCTCTACGCTCCTATTCCTATACCACCGCACTCTGGAACGGCTTTCAGCTTTCCCCGCCTCCTCGCTATACCGCCAGTCCGTTGAAGCTGTGACAAAGCACCGACTCGCTCTCGTTGAGAAGCAGGTGCCGCCTGGCTATGCCGAGTGGGCCGAACGCGTGCGCAAAACAATAGCGGAGCGCCCCGGGCAGTACCGCCTGCCGTCTGGCAGCAACGCTGGGGGCTTTGCCCACACCGTGAAGTATGGCGACAAGACCTTTGTTCTAGGCAAGGTCGCCCCGGAGCCTGATGTCCGTGTGCAGGAGTGGAATGGCGAGGCTAACGAAGGCCCTACACTCGAGGGTATCCGTACGCCCGAGGAAAGAGCGGATCAAGTGCTGATTGCTACACGCAAAGTGGTGGACAATGTGACGACATCGGTTGAGCTAGAGCCGGAACCGTTGCTGACAGCGGACCAGTAAGTTGCGAGCCGCGATTTTGTCTGTGCGTTAATCTATCTATACTAACGTGATGCCAGAATTGCGGAGCTTGAAAACCAGATTGGCGCTGGCCTCATCGAGGAGGTCATCCAGGTGGCCGAGGGTGAGCTTAAGGCTCTTGACATTATGGAGCAGGCCAAGGTGTAAGTTGGGGTCCGGTCTCTTTTCTGAAAATCCCTACTAACCTCTTTGCGTGTTGGCCTCAGTTGGGAGAGCCTTGAGGAACAGCCTGCCGAGGACCAGTGGAAGTACTTCGAGCGCAAGTAAGCAGGAGGGCTAAACTTGACGAAGTGGTGTAGCCGCGAAGAAATCAACGCCCCAACCCTTTACATTGATAACCACAAGCATCCAACAGAGAATTGCCGTGTGCAGCATACAGTGGAAGGCCCACAGTCAATTCAAAGCCTACTGCTACCCACGGTATTTGGGGCACCGGCCATAGCCTACAGCTAAAGCACAACATACAATACAGTTACTACAGACAACCAGACAACCAGACAGCCAGACAGCCACTTACTGTCACCACATTATCACTTACAGTTAGTCGGCGGTTAGGCTTCATAAAAGGGAGAGGCCACGCCGCCTCCATTAATGCCTATCTTTGTGCTTTCCGCTCCATTTTGCATACATAATCTATATATGTTGGTGATTAGCTCTCCATATACACATATATGTAGTCCTCTTCTATCTGCAATGCTTAAGTTCCCTCGCCCTCGAAAAATACCAAATTAATCCCCGAAACGAAACTAAAAAAAAAAAAAAAGAAAACATGTCTATATATCATTAATCGGCGTTCAATCCCATCCTCAAGCTTCTAAAGTTTTCCCCGTTGCCCTGTGCCGTTTTCCCGCCATGGCGCTTGCTCCTCCCTTCTCCAAGCTCCAGTCCTAATCAAGCCACGTGGGCTGGATTTTCCTGCACACATCCTCATAGTCTTTCAGAACTGTTTCCCCAGGGAACAACTTCGGTGTCGTCCAGAACATGGTCCAGTGTGTGTCTGGAAGCTTCATTGTGCCTTGGGACCGTTCAAAGTACCACTTGTTGACTGGGTTGTTCCTGCGGCTGCGCCAGCATACTCCCCGAGGGAAGCAATCTCGAACCATAGAGTTGAACAGAATGTCTGCGACACCACTAGTGCCCTGCGAACTTCGAAGCACGGCAAACTTGTCCAAATATGGCACAAATCGGTTTTCTTTATGGGCCATCTCTTCCGTCAGTCCCGACGGGCGCTCCCACGTTAAGATGGCCGCGCCTTCATAGTTTCCGGCAATAATGATGCCCGCCAAATCATTCTCCATGCGCTTCAGATATTTGTCTACATCAAGCTCACGCCCAAATGAATCCTTGATGAGATGAGACAACTTGGGCAAGTCGATACAGTTGTCTGTAAGCCGTAGTCGGGGTGCGCCTGGCTGAGGTGGTACCCACCCAGTGACACTAGGGCGTGGGTAGATTGTGACAGAACTACCTCTCTTGACCAAGGTACCCATCCGAGCTTTAGGATCCGGCGGCGATACAACTGACGGGCCGCTGATTTTTTCAAACGGCAGTGAGGATGAATAAATTGGCTTGTCTGTCAAAAGATTATGGATAAGTGGGTTCAGGGACTTTCGCGTCCGGACACTAGCGGCAATGCCGAATAGCTTAGACTTTGGAGGGTCCGCCGTGTATTGCTGCGTGATCGAACTGGCTGGACACACATTAGCAGCAGCCATAGGTGTGGTAATTAGAGCTGAAGATGTGGTTGGAAGAAGAGCCAATGTGTCTCTAACCACTTTGAGGCTACGGATATGTGATATATTCTCATTGTAGCCATCGGTATTGATTGCGCCATATCCGCTTTGTAAGGCGTCTTCAAGGTCTTGAAGAATCATGTCATATTCCTGATTTAAGTTGACAAAGCGATGCGAGAATCGAGATCCTCGTGAAAATGGAAGTCCGCCATTATGATCCAAAATGATAATTTTTTCAATTGACGACGCCATAGGTTTTTCAACAGGACCCCGGCCAAGAAAGTCAGCTGTCGCTATGGTCTGCAGGTTTGTAAAATACTTGACCAGAGATACCAAGATGCTGTCAGGAGCGGATGCAACATTTCTTAGCGTGCATGGCTCGCTAGCTAGGGCTGGCAAAATAGGAATCACGTTCTTTGCCAACGTTTGTTCAAGCTCTTTAGGGTGGGCCACAAAAATGCCATCCGCTGAAAACGGAGTGCTTGAGGCTTTCAGATTTTCGTCAATAGCAAGAGTGTTTTCAACGACTTTTGCTCCCGGGCCACGGTAGTTATTAATGGCATATCCGAGTCTTTCGCATTGTTCTCTGCTAATTTTGTTGGTTGCTGATGGACCACAGTCGATAACAACAATGCAGAGTAGGCCAAGAGTGCGGAGTTGAGACAAACTCTTTGCAACGCCCTCTTTGGTTGCCTCGTCCATAAGCTGCGGAAAGCGAATCTGCATTAGAGCGAGGTGAAGAGGAGGCATCTCTGTCACGCTGGCAGAGAACCGGGGCTCTGTGTGTGCATATTGTTTGATTTCAGTTGACAATGTATTTGTTTGGCGCTCTAGTGGAACGACAGCAGTAGGAGAAGCAGTCTTGGATTGGTGCGTTTTTTGGTCCGACTGAATCCTTGAACGAAGCTTTGACGAGCTTTCCGCGGAAGTATACTTCTGGAGGTAGCCTTTGGCATCTCGCTTGGTTGCCGATGCTTCTAGGACTGAAACAAAGAAGTCCTGAACGAATAACGTACGTATCAGCAGATGTCCACGAGGCTTATGGGCAGCAAGAAGTATGGCCTACTCTATCGAATTCGGTTTCCACCTTGGATTTGGGGGAGACTCCTGCTGTACCAGAGTATGGCCTGGATACATGGGGCTGGGCTAGCGTTGCTTGAGATGGCCAAAATTCATTATGGTGCTAGAAAGCTGACTGTTAGCAGCTGTTATGAAGCAAATGGTTGGGTTGTCATACACTGTGTACTCCGGCCAGCTTAGAAGCGGCTGAGAAGGCCTGGCGTCTCAACATGACGATGAAGAAACGTGGTAATATTGTTTGTTGATCGTCAGGGCGTTGTTTTTTTGCCGGGATTTCTTCATGCACCGCTCGGACGAAAAAAGCAACGGTGGCGAGACATCTAAGACGTAGGTTTAAAGTGGTTGCTTGCCGAAAGCCAAGCCCTTTTTGTTTTTCTTTTCTTTTTTTCGTATTGCAGCTGCAGACTAGGAGCTTGATTTTTTGCAGGGCAACTTAGAAACAGACGACCGAAATATCGATAGGTAGAGAGAGGGCTTTATGCGGTGGACCGAGGGTGGCCTCATCGGCTTCCGGACAGACAGTGAAAAGAGACTCAGATAATAAAGAGCATTGCAGAGCCCGGCCTCAAAGGCAATGAGCCGGTGCAGAGTATTTGAGTGGAAGGGCGCGATTATGGCAAGTACAGAGGTAGCGTGAAGCGGCAACTATTGTTGAAATGCGCAGCAGTATTGATGACAATGGGATTGACGTTGATGAAAAGGGAAGAAATAATATGTAAGGAAATTTTGGGAAGAGGAGAAGTAGGCAAAAAGCTGGAAGTAGCAACAGAAAGAGGAAGGAAACGAAACGAAAGCAAAGGAAACAACAGAAGACGTCAGCGCATATCGCCGATTAGAGGATTAGAACAAAGTAATTACCAAAAACGACGACGAAGGTAGCTCTGCTTTTAAGACTTATGACAGCAGGGTTCCATAAAATGGGCCCTTCGTCAGCAGAACTGAGGCAGGGTGGTGAAAAAAAATGGGTGACTTTATAGCTCCTTACTAATAGAATGACGTCCCAATCTATAAAGGGCGTGAAATGTTGGTAAAAAAAAAAAGCCTTGAGAGCTCAAAAACAATGTCCATTGCAACTCTCGGCATGTAGTCTGCAGCATGTACAAGGCCATCCATCCCACGTGACTCCTGTTGGCGACTCGAACCCGCGGCCTAGCTTGGATTGGGGCTGATCTGATCTATCTAATCATCTGTAGTTCCCGTTCTGGCCCGAAGAGTGCAAGGGGAGAAAGCCGTCTAGGGTTTCGGCCTGGGTTTCTGTTTCGCATCTTGACGTCAAGTAATTCCCGCCACATCGCGATGTAGTGCCAATCAAAAGAGTACGTGTTTCAAATGCAGGGCTTTAGTGTCTTATCGCTAGAGCCGGAAGAGCAAGTGCCTCAAATTGCAGCGTAAAAGAACAGCTTTGTATCCATTTCCCCTCTAGTATCGTGAATCGATTTCTAGAAACCCACACCTGCTGCACTGAACCTAGCCCAACTCGCCTCAAACATATTTCGTACTCAGCACTCCGCCCCTTACCACAATGGCTCCTCGTCTTTTCTGGATAGGCCTTGGCAACATGGGCCGCGTAAGCTCTTCCCAATCCCCATACGTTCCCAGCCCTCCTTGTACAGTACAACTGCTAATTCTTGCTGCGTTCAGGGCATCACCAAAAACATCGTGGCCAAGGCTAAGCTCGATGCCCCTCTTCTGGTCTTTAACCGCTCGCCACAGCGCTGTGCAGACCTCGCTGCTACACTGCCCAGCGGTAGCATTGAGATTGCCAACTCTGTTGCCGAAGGCGTTGCTGCTGCTGATATCATCTTCACATGTCTCGCCAACGACGCTGCCATGACCGAGACCATTGATCGGGCCCTTGGTGGACCCACCGCTGTGACCGGCAAGACCTTTGTAGACTGCTCCACAATTCACCCTGACACCACCGAGGCCATTGCTGCCAAAGTCCTTGCTGCCGGCGCACAGTTTGTAACGTCGCCTGTGTTCGGCGCACCCGCTATGGCTGACGCAGGCCAGCTGATTGCCGTACTTGCCGGGCCCAAGGAAGCTATTGTGCGTGTCAAGCCGTACTATACTGGCGTTATGGCTCGGGCAGAAATCGACCTTAGCGACCGGCCGTACAGCACGGCTACAACGCTCAAAATCATCGGCAACACATTTATTCTCAACATGATAGAGCAGCTCGCCGAGGGCCTGGTGGTTGCTGAGAAGAGCGGGCTGGGCACGGCGCCGCTGCAGGAACTCGTCAACCAGATGTTCCCTGGTCCGTATGCCGCGTATGCCCAGCGCATGGTCGGCGGGGACTACCACCAGCGCGAAGAGCCGCTATTTGCCGTAGACCTAGCACGCAAGGATGCCGGCCATGCACTGAACATTGCCAAGAAGGCCGGCGTAAGGCTGGCAAACGTCGAGACAGCAGATGCCCACCTGGTGCAAGTCAAGGAAAAGGCTGGCGAGAAGGGAGACATTGCCGCCATCTACGGTGCCGTGAGACAAGAGTCCGGGCTCAAGTACGAGAACGATTCCTGTCCACAGTGATGGAAGCGTATATAGCCCGTAGAATCGACGATGATACCGTAGACTCAATGGAGCCAAAAGGCCATATGTATCTTGACACTTGCGACGCTTGCTTAGTCATCACATCAGTCGTTATTATCATGTTCTTCCTGATCACGGTTGAGGAGAGTTTGAGCTTGCTCAAGATAACAGCTTGACAAGACACAAGCAACAGGACAAGAACTTGTTGATCAAAGGAAACAGAGGTCCATCACCTCACTAAAGCAAGCTATTTCTATTTCTGATTTTTTGTGCTCCTCCTTCGTCGCCTTTCGCTGAACGCAAAGCACAGCCTCATATTTGCTGGCTCGAGTTTATTTATTAAGCACTCGACTTTTTTCTATAGTTTTGCTCTTCTTTTTTTTTTCCTCATCGGCGCGTTATTTAAGCTACAATTACCGCAATCCCCTTGCCTAGAAAACATTGCCGACTAATTATTGACTGACTTTCGACGACGATAATTGAAGAGCAGCGACACCAAGAATCTCCGTGAATTGATATTCCCGCCCCTTTCATCTATCTAGCCCTAGTAACGACAACAAAATGGCGACCGGGTAAGTCGTCCTCCTCCACCTGTTTGAGTCCGGCCTGGCGGTCCAAAGTCGGGCTTGGTACGCAGAACACTTCCATCACGATGTCGCGTTACTAATCAATCGCCCTTGGCTTCTTGCAGCTCGTGCATATTCATTGGTCTCTTTATCTGCGCTGCGCTCGCCGTCGCCGCTTACTTCTTCGCGCCCAAGGGCCCCAACCAGATGTACGTCTCGCCCAGCACCACTCTACGTCACTCTACACCCTCATACTAACCACTCCATCTCTTCTTCACTAGTCTCTGGCGCTCCTCGCTCATCCTTGCCATCGTGTCCTGCTATCTCATGTGGGCAATCACCTTCTTAGCGCAACTCAACCCACTCGTGGCCCCGAACCGGATCGATCTGCGCGTGCCGTCCCACCACGACATATAGGCGCGCAGAAAGCGACCCGTGGCGATTTGAAACTGGCGGCGTCTGTTTTCTATATCCTGTATCTCTCTATTTGCTCTTGTTAGAAACATGTGGATCGGGAAAGGGCTTGGACAAGCATGAGGCCAAGAGCCCTGACGGAACCCAGTAGAGATATACTGGGGCAGATACGCATGCTCACAGCGCATCCCAGTACTCGCGCTCGTCCTCTTCTTCCTGTGGAATCGTTCTCTTCCAGCTATGTCCTGCCTCGTCCACCGGCGTTTACACTGCACTCTTGGTTCTATTGCTGTTATTCGTTTTTTTGCTATGTTGGGAATGGAATTATAATATAAACTGTTCACATGTCACTCCTCTCATCTACTCCGTCTTTTCTTACCCAACAGCCAGCTTTTCCAACCAACCCTTCGCATACAAAACTACGGCCCACATTGCCCGGCCCTCGTCCGCTACACTACCCTCTCCCAAACTGTCCAACCCACGCATTCCCGCCGCCCAAAGAACCGCCTGGCTTACCGCCCAGCGCGACAACGTCCCGGCAAGCGTCAGGGCTACTGCCACACTATATCCACTATTCAACAGGATACGTAGCGCCTCGATGTTATTGGCCACGAGCGCCCAGCCCAGTGACCGTGCAGCTGCCGGCACGTCGTAATCCCAGATGACCATCAGCATGGGGAACAGCTTGGTTGACGACGAGACCATGAGTGCCGTTGATACAGAGTTGGGCCGTGTGTAGCGCGGGAAGATGCGCAGTAGACATAGTGGCGACCAGGCTGAGCATGTAAAGAAGCGAATAGACATGTGGAAAGCAAGCGTAGATAGGGAGCAGAGAGCAACTGCAGCATGGGAAGATTTACAGTGTTAGTCAAGCGATGCACGCAAGGTAGAATCACAAAAGGACCGTAGAGGACGGAAGCTCACGGAAAAAGCAGTACTGTAGCACAATCGGCTGTTGTGTGAATTGCGCCATGCCGTTCACGGAAAGTGACGATTCCAGCACGGCATTGCGCTTTTCAATGCGGGCCCACGTGAGGTAGACGTCAAACAAGAAGAGCATAACGCCTAGTCTGACGATGGACGGCTAAAATCAGATAACATGTCAGCTGGTGGGGAGAGAGTCCTCACTGTCGCTCAACTTCGAGTCGCGCCAAGCTTGTAGCATCACTCTGCACTCACATCAAACCGGTCCTTCTCCCCCATCATGGTATTGTGCAGCAAGTGACGATACACCTGTGGCTTGATCAGAACCATATCAATGAACATGACCACAAAGTCATGCTCGACATACTTGTCGCAAAATCGCCCGCACTTGCGGCACACAGTCAGTCGGATGTTGTGGCCAGTGCCGTCGTTGCTGGGCTTCACCAGGACATCTTTAGCACTGCCGTTGTTGCTGCTCGTCGTGGCCGAGTAGTGTGTCCAGAGCTTTTCGACAGGGTGGCTGCACTCGATGCAGATGGGCATGGCGTTAAAAGAGCAATGGAGTTGGGGGTGCACCGGAGAATGCGGTGTGGCTATATCACGAGGTTACTCGTTGTAGCTAGTCGTCGTGTGACCTCCGTGTTGGCGTCTCCGCCAATTCAATGTTGTATAAACCCAAAGGCCTCTTCCTTTTGCTTGTTGCCTCACGGGTGCACGCAAGACGCTCCGTCCTGATGACCGACCGAAAATGATTGAACACTATGTGTGTCCAGAAACAGAAGAAAGGGCACGAAAAAAAATCACAAGAGCCAACGCCTTCTATAGCGTCCATATCAATTCACCATAAAGCTAGACATGAAATTAAAAAGCAAGACACCACCACCCCCCCCCCATGTTGGAGCTAGATATCATATCATCACGTGACTTTGATTAAAGCCAAAGCTTTTTTGGGAGCGAAATAAACACCAACATCTCGATTTCTTTGTTTATATCCATTTTTTAAGCTTGTGAAGCTTTCTAAGCTTCAGAAGTTCGCCATAATAGACTCCCCGCCCTCGGCAGTGACGTCACCAAGTCCCATAAGTAATAGACAGGCCTTTAACAATGCTGGCTGCGGAAATCTGATCATCATAAGAAATAAAATAAAAAATGAAAAACAATGTTCTATGTACCATGTTAGTATAAAGCTATATGCCTGGGTTATAATGCGAGCCAATGTTAAACGAACAAGGGAAACCAAGAAAGACGACGTTGTGCTGTAAGCAATATCAAAACGGGCAAGACGATGAACAGTAGCAAAAGAAATCAACTCTCCTCACCCCCCTTCTTCCCTCCTCTGCGTGCTCGCATTTCTCCGCTGCCCACGGCTCCGGGTCTTGACACCATTCCAGACCCCGACACCGCCCGTTCCCCGCTTCTATCTGCAATTTTGCGGTAGTCCAGACTAAACACTGGCGGTTGCCCGTCATCACTCAGGTTATCGCCAAGCTCAATGAAATCGCTAGAGCCAACCGCACTATCACCGTCTGTGCCATTGCCGTTTATCCCCGCACCACTGCTGCTTCCAACACTGCCTCTGGCGCCTCGCTTCACGGCTCGCGGTGAAATATCCGTCTTCGCAAGTGCTCCGCGCACCCATGTTTCCACGGCAGCAGCCATTCGATCAAGATTCGTGCCCGCGCTATGTAAAGACCGAGAAAAGTCGTCGCTTGTAGCACCACCTGCACCCACACCGGCAGTTGCCGAAGCACCATTGGCAAGCACGCCTGGAACATCCCTAGAGATACCCAGCGACGCTGTTTCCGATCCCATGATTGCCATGGATGGAACCGCTTCCATGCTTAAGCCAGGAATATGCTTCTTGGCCCATTTATTAAGGATATCATTGGCTGGTCCAGGGGCACGAACACTGAGACTACCAACGCCGCCAGCCTTGCGCATCCATACGGGCAGAGTCCCGTCGCCGCCACTTGCACCGCGCGTATGATGGGAATTGGCTGTAATTGGGGATGTACCCGAAAGGCCGGGACGTGCGCTTAGCAAGCTAGGTCGTCGTGCATTGGGGGTGCTCGAGTTTGGTATAGATCCTGGAGTTGAAGCATCAAAGCTCTGTCGCGGTGTAGACATAGAAGACACGGTATGAATGCTCTTTTTCCGGCGTGGCGGGAAGTATCCTAAAGCCTTTTTAGACATACGGCCAATCTCTATGGGGGAGGTAAAATTCTCCAATGCCACCCATCGAACATGTTGCCATGGCTTATCGGGGTTTTCTTGGGCGTACGAAAGGGAGTCCGTGGTGGGCGAGGTTTCCGTTGAAGCTGAAGCAGCAGTCGATGTACGAGACATGAAAAAGTCGTCAATCTCCTGTTGTTGTTTACGTTGGCGCATCTCCTCGCGCTCGGCTAGCGTTTTGGTTTCGGAAGCTTCCTCTGTCAATGGTGGCGGATCACACGCCTTGCCTTTGACCCGGCAGGCGTCTACGGGCAGAAACAGTCGCTTGCGAAGTTGCACGTCATTGGACCACATGCCATTGGCCTTTTTGAGGATATCTTCGCGGCAGTGATACTTGAGCACAAGCCCAGCCAATGTATCACTGGGAGCTACGTAGTGGATATAGACCAGCTGGTCTTCAACCTCGGAATCGTCAACATCCGGCCGTGTCAGCTCATCCGATTTTCTGTGTTTGAACTTGCCGCTTACATCAAGACCTCCATTGACGCCTTCATGACTCTCGAGAACGGTGGCACGACGTGCAGCTGTTAGTGCTGCTTCCATTTCGGCTCGTGAGCCAGCGGCCACGTCATCCATGGTTCTTCGGCTTCGGCCTCGTGATACGCTCTGTTCTGGGGGTTCGGGACCCCAAGTGATAGGGGTCGTGGATGATTTTTTGGACTTGTGGCGAGATATAGGGCCGCCCTGACTTCGGCTACGGGAAATCCAGCTCCCACTGGTGTATAGGCCATTTGCATCTTGGGGGCTGGATGAAAAGAGGGAGGTAGCGTAGTCAGTCACAGAAGCCCAGCTATCGCCAAGAAAGGACCCAGGGCTAGGTCCTAAACTTCCGCTTCGAGCCGCGTTACTCCCGGTGCGAAAGCTAGAAACCCCAGACGTGCTTCTAGTGTACACCCTGGGGTCGTCCTGACGGTGGGTATCATCACGATCGGCCATTCGAGCGGTTCCTCGCATTGCCGTCGGGCTTTTTGTCGTGGCATTCTTCGGTGATGAGGTCAGAGGCGCAGTCTGAGCTCCGGGTCTCTGATGACGTGGCCACATAGCGCCAGTAGTTGGTCTTGTGTCCATGGATTGTAGAAGAATAAGGAATAGGGCAAAAGACAAAGGTGCAGGAGTTGGAAAGAGGGAGAAGTGCGCCAATGCCAGCCTTTGAGTACAGTTATGGCGTTATTCCAGGGTTCGATTGTTGTCTCTCTTCTTGTTTTTGTTTCTCAAGTCCCTCTCGTCTCGTTCCTTCAGCGCAGAACCCGGCGGGAGGTCCCGAAAGAAACCATCTGACGGCAGCAGCCGGTGCGGGAGGTCGGGAGGACGGAGCGGCACACTGATTACCTAATGGTGAATTGCAGTCGAACTAGAAATCGGGGCCGATGATAAAGTAGGCGGGGGGGGGGGGGGGGGGAAGATGGAAGGGAAATAATGAGGTAGTGCGAGGAAGGGCCAGGCCAGCAAGTCAAGATAGGTCGGTGGACTCCCGCAAAAGAAAAAAAGAATAAAAGACGGGGACAAATGGAGGAGTTCAACAACAGATTTCTGTGACTTCCTCGATGAAGCAGGAGCAGGAGCAGGCGCAGGAGAGCAGTAGAGAGGCAGTGACGAATAGGAAAGAAGAAATAGGAAAAGACAGCACGCTGCTGGCTTTGTTCAATTGTATGAGTAATGGAGAATCAAAAACCAGGAAGGCGCATTTAAAAGGAAAGAACCAGTAGAAAAGAGGAAAAGAGGAAAAAGGAGATGGATGCTCTGGAGGCGATAGCCACAGTAGAAGCAAGCAAGGCAATCGGAGAGTGGGAGAGAAAACAAAAAGGCCCGCCTTGCTTGTCGATGTTTGGACAGCTTTTTCTGATGCAAAATAATAAAAAAGAAGGCAGCAAGTAACTCTATAACAATAATCACGACAGAAAAACAATAGGAAACAACATAAAGCAGGTAGAGGAAGCTTGGTGTTGACTTCTTCTGTTTGATTCCCACATTAAAAAGACGAGGAAGGAAGAAAGGGAAGAAGTACGAAGCAGAGGGAAGGAAGAAAAGAAAGAGGCTCAGGAACAGAAACAACCCTCCTCTGTTTGGGTTCTTTCCCAAGCCTGTCTGCACCTTTTCTCTCTCTCGAGAACCAAGGGAGCAAAAGTCACTTTACACCCTAGTCACAATAGATAGATACTTTCGTTATCAAGTACAACACCAACAACACAAAAGCCTGTAGAGCTTTCATTGAATAGAACCACAGACGAGGATTGAGCGTTTGAAGAAGGGGGGGCGCCTGTGCCTCACCCGCACTTGGCAATGCCGCCGCCCAAATTAGCCACCCAAAAAGAAGGGCAGCAGAGCCAATAAACAGCTGCAATGAAAGCAAGTTCGTCAAGAAAGCAGGAAAGACCGCGACAGGCAGCCCCTTTCCCTCCTGTGTTGTAACGGCCTTGAAAATGAAGCTTGGAGAGGTTTTTGGACAATTATCTCTGCCAAACTCCCCTTTCCCGGCACCCTCCAGAGCCCCCTCAGGGGGGGAGGGGGGGGGGCCATCTCTAGACATCAGGAGCTGTGTTCTAGTCTTGGGGGCCCCGCCCCTAGCGAAGGCTAAGACATGGGACATCTTCAGGGGCCCAGGCTTTGGAAGCCGCACTAGCTATACTATCCCGCAACTAAATTTCATCTCAGTCTCAGGCCTCTGTGAATCTCTAGGTTTCAATACTGGCTCCACTTCTCTGCTACGCACGGTCGTGATGTCTAGTTTCACTTTATGCCCAAAGAAGCGAGTCGCACGTTGCTATATAATCTCCTGTTATCGATAGGAAACACCAATCCGCCTGCTGTGTATATGCTCACTGATATCTGGCCAGTTTTTGGTGTAGACCCTAACCCCTAATCTTTGTCATGTTGGTTTTAAACGGCTCAGCCGCCCAAGGGTACATCAAAGTCGAAGCCTGCCATTCCCGACGTAAACCCAAAGAATTGTATCCTACAGCGCGGAAATATTAGTAACATGACTCGGGCAATTATGATATCAAGAGGGGATGGGAAACTCACCATTCCTCGACGTTCAGAGTAGAAGGAACCTGGCTCTGTGGTCCAGCTCCCTGTACCGAGCTCGAGCTCCAGCTATCTGGACTTTGGCCCGTTGCTCCATTCGCAGAATCTGTGGCCGCCGTACCAGGCTGGCCCAATTTCTGGTCTACCCATTGAGCTTGGGATGGCGATGGTGTGGTAAAAGCAGCAGGCGGGGCACTTCCTGCTAGGTCCTGTGATGGCATGAAACCTTGAGTGTTATTACCGCCCGTAACAAAGACTTCTCCACGGCCCATGGTACCTGGCTGGGGTACCGGTGAAAACGGACCCATGCCGAGTGTTTGTTCTGTTGATGGTGCCATTGCTATAGGGTCCATATTTACATCTACCTGACTTGCCATCGTGTCTGGATATATCGGTACGTCATTGCCTTCGGGAAATAGCTGTTCGGGTTGGAAATTTTCCCACATAGACTGCGACAAGTTGGGCGAGTTGCGTGTAAATAGATATAAGTCAGGGGGAGTAGCTGGTGCTGAGAAGGAGGGATTGAATGGAGTTTGTGCCCGTGTTTGTGCTCCGGACTCCGTGCCTCCCATAAATGCATCGGCTCCGACCTCAGCTCCGGCTCCAGCTCCAGTACGATTTCCACTCGTAGGTGCTTGCTGGTGGCTGGTAGTTGGCTGTGCCATGTTTGTGGGCACAGATGTGGCCTGAATGCCACTAATTGCTGGTTCTACAGATATGCGTGGTATTTGCGATTGGTCGGGTAGAGAGCCCGGCGGTAGTCCAGTGCTTGCTTGTTGTATAGGTTGAGACACAGCAGTGGGCGTTACAGACGGCTCTAGTTTGATGGGCTGTTGCAAGTTTACGCCATTTGCGTTGGCGGGGAATGTTGGCCGGGAGGTTTCGTTGGCATGAGACTTGCGGTGTCTCTTGATACCGGCCTTCTGGAGCCGCTCTTCTAAAACCTTGTTGCCAAGAATGGAGCTGAAAAGCTTATGGATGAGCTTCGCCACCATCCACACACTCGACACATTCTGCAGAGCGTCCATACAGATCTTGACCTGTTCTTGGTTGGCCTTTTTGACCGCGTGGATAGGTGATCGAGACTGATAGACATGCATGATGAGGGCTGAGAAGATGCTGTATACAGCAAAACCTGGGACGAATCTGAGCTCATTTTTCGCCACCAATTTTTGGATAATCATGGTGATCATGCCTGCTGCTTGGGTAGCAATGTTTCGCGAAGGATACTCATATTCGCCAATTGGCCGGGCGGTTCCAGAGGGCGGGATATGCGCCCTGTGCAGAAGACAAAGGATAGTATAGTAGTTGATGTGGAGGAGGGCAGGCCAGAATGAATGATTCTCCTTATCATACTTTATAGGGCAGTTTTGGAGCCAGTCTGCCAGCGCCATATCACTATGTGTGAGATCAATTGCCCTCTTAGGTCGGCCCTTTGAAGCAGCCGAGTATTGTTGTGAAAGGACAAGGCCCATGATCTCGCAGAGCTTGACGTACTGAAGGAAAAAGGTAACGGCATTTGCATCCGGTTTGTAGTCGCTAGGCGCGTTGTCTTCGTCTTCGATAAAGTCATCTGCTACTAACATGGGCACGTCGGAGTCATCTAGGTTGATTCTGACGGGCCGGCCTAATGCTACGGCAACAGAGCGATCTCGAGAGAAGAGCACCCACCAAACACGCTTCCACAGCCGTTTGTCCGCTTTACTAAGTTGTGAATTTTCGACACTACGGTGCATGCCGGAACCCTGAGCTACTGTGACAGCCATGTTGGTCCAGTAAAAAACGTTTTTAGTGACGTCTTCAGGACCCTCCCAGTACCAGCCCATCAAAACAAGGGACTGCACAATAGTGACTCGGTCGTCTTCGTAGTTAGCATCGTAGAGAGCCTTAGCACGCTTGTAAAAGGTCAAAGCGGCCGGTGTGGCAGACCCGTTGGCATCCAAAAGCTGGCGGTTAGTGCAGACACGAGAACCTGCTAATAATACCGACTGCAGAAGAAAGAGCGAAGGGGGGTTCTTTGGGTTACGGTAGCGGTTCATGAAGCGGGTCTTGTTGAGCAACGGCATAATGGGATGAACGTATTTGAAGTAGGCATCGACTATTTCATCGCAAAGGGCCCGAGGTGGAAGTAAAAATGCGCCTCGTTGCTGTAGTATGTCTAGTTCGAGGCTGTCGAGCTCGTCGACTCGCATGCGGGAGCCACGGACAGTATCCGGTAACGGATAGTGGACAGCATCGGCAGCAGACCCCTTTTCGTGGACGAGAAGATTAAGATTGGACGACTCTCCGAGAAAGGCAACGCGGCCAGCTTCGGTAATAGGAGCCCTAATAAACTTGGGTTTTGTTAAGGCGAGGTAGGAATCCTGCGCAAGCTCATGCTTCATTGTTTCGTATGTTGCGACGGGGCCCGACGGGGTTCCTTGGTCGGTATGAACAGGTTTTAGCTCGCGGTGTTGTAATGGTCGCGATACGAGAGAGGCCTGAGACGGTGGTGCAGGAGGAAGAACCTGCGGGGCCGGGTTTGTAGGGTCGTCCTCACTAGTTGGGTGGAAAGATGTGGTACAGTTAGCGCTGTGTGGGCAGAGAGAAGAGAGAGGCAGTATGCGGCTCACCTATCTGATTCTCGGGCTTGGGCTGCATTTGGAGCTTTTTTACGCTTTGGCGTAGGAATCCGACACTCGACTTGAAAAGCTACACAGTTTGTGCAAGGCACCCCGAGGCTAGCAGCATCACAGCGGACCTAGATTTAAGCAAGGCGGGTTAGAGTCACGGAGCAGATGTAATTGGCGAGAGGGTTAAGTTACTCACTTTTCTAGCATGACATGTCTAAGAAGAAGGGGAAAATGAGGATAAAGGGCTGTTGTTAGCGCATGACGTAGAGACGCAAGGTAGAGAGAAGGGAGGGATACCTCACAAGCTCGGGAAGCACGCTGTCTAGAGACACACAGGATGGAGAGTCAGTAGATGTGGAGGAGCTAGAAGCTAGGACTCGAGAGTATATCCAAGATATGAGACTTGGCTCGACTCGACTCGGCGCGGGAAAAAGCCTACCTTCTGAAACTAACCGGGGCAGAGTTACTAGCTAGTGTTGTTTCAGAGCCCAGCTCGGCAGTAGAGCCACCGCTCGGCGTGACGGCATTAGCTCCTGCCGGGTTATTGGCCACCGGAGTTGATGCAGATGTTGAATTTTGTTGTGGGGAAGACACTGACGACAAACGCCTAGCAGTGGAGGGGGCCATGGCGGCTGTTGAATGGCCTTCTTGGTCGATATCCATGGTAGGCGCAATAAAGAATAAGGGTTCAATCGGGGGTTGGGACGGTTGATCGAGTTATTGTTTTTGAATTGGAGTGGGAGGCTTCTGTATTTCCTTGAATGATTGGAATGGCTGGAACAGCGATGGCGATGCCTGAGAATGTGGATAGAAAAGAGAAGAAAAAAAAGTAAAAGAAAATATTGTAATAAACGTAATGAAATGGAAATCACGGCAAAAAAAAGAGGTGCACGCTGAATTATTTTTCCTAGCAGAAAGAGAAGCCGCCTGGCAAAGGCCAAGGTTAGGCTTTGTATAACAGGGAGAAAAAAAAAAGGAAGCAACAGAGGAAGGCCCCAGTTTTTGTCTAGACCAAGAGCGGCAGAAAAACAGGAGAGGCAAATAACAGGATAGGCAAGAGCAAAAAAGAAGGCCAAATGGAGCAGTGAAGTTCAAAAGGGTAACTTCCTGACGAGCTTGCTTGTGGTTCCTTAGATAAAGGCACTATCTATGAGAGTGGGAAAGTTGAATTAGTCAGATAAGATAAGAGCTGGCTTCCGTGATATGTAGCTTGGCTGGTTGGCGGCTGCTGCCCTCGTCACTACAAAAGCCCAGAGCATGCCAAGTCATGAGGCAAGTTAACGCAAACTCCCAATTTAGTATGTGACGGACATATAAAATAGCTATTATATGGTGTTCTGACTGGTCCAGTACAGGCGACCCCACCCCCACCTTCACATGCATGCATGCATACAAGAACGTGGAGATGCAACATTTGGCCGACTGAAAACAAGGCCCAAGCTCCTGTTCTCGTTTCCTTAATCGGGCGTTCAAGCACTAGAGCTGTAGAGTATGGTAGCTTTATAGCGTGGCAACTACCTGAATGGCTAATGTAGCTAGTAGCGTATCTTTCTTCATACACTTACGCCAGAGTTGAGGAGACCCGATGACGGTTTCTAAGACAAAGCACCAAATGATTCACCCAGGCTGATTGTTTGCTTAAGCTTGGATCTCGCGCGATCAAAAAGTTAAAAAAAATATGAAAAAAAATAAAAAAATAGACAATCAACTCCAGGCTAACTCTATATCACCACAGCTGCCGGCCCGTCTTTGCCTCCATCTATGCCATTCAATTGCGGCTCGGCGCTTGTCCTGGGCGTCTCCGCCGCGGCTTCAGCTTCTAACCCAGCCTTACTCTCATCCTCCTTCTCATCAATTATCTTGACCAGCGCGTCAAGCGACGCATCTGATAGCGCCTCAATAGGCACATCGACCTCGGCCGACAGTGGCTCAGATGCCACCGGCAGAGAATCTCCATCGCCGCACAATGATGGCCCGGCTTTTGGTTGGAACTCCTCTGGCGCTGCAGCCTCCGCATCACTGCTCCGACTGTTATTGATACCCTTCTCCCTGTCGGTTTTGGTCCGCTTCCTTCCCTTGCTCCTCTTACTCTTTAATACTTTCTCGCCTTCGTCAATCTCTTCCTGGAGCACAGGTAGATTCTTCTCACTCTCTGCTTCCTTATCTTCGACATTCATGTCCTGTTCTGGGCTTTCCTCAGCCTCGTTCTTGTCCTCCATTACTGTCATTTTCTCGTCATTGACTTCCATGCCTGAGATAAACATAGCACTCACACCCTCTAGCATAGCCACAAAAGCGCAGAGAAGACTAGCAATCACAAAATGCGAAATGGTTGAGCCAATCTCTAGCCACGAGCCCTCGTCCTTGACTACCCAGAAAAAGTAGAGTGTGAGAATATCGCTAACCGCCATGGTAAGCATAAACAGTGCACTGGGCGCAACTCTAAGCTGCTTGTTCAGCACGCCAAGGTTTGCAGACATCAGGGCAAATGGAATCATCAGCTTAAGAACTAATAGAGCGCCCTGAGAAAATGGATCGAAGATTGGAATCAGCCGATACACCGAGTCCAAGCTGAAAGACGAAATCGATGCTACGTTTCCGGTGCTGAAAAAGGCCGATTGTAGGAGGACAAAGAAAAACAGCGCCACGCGGGCATCAGAGAGGCGTAGAGGTCGGTAGACGGGGACAGAAACGGGAGCTGTGTCAGGAGAATGACCGATATCCTTGGAATCTTCTTCAATAGTGCTGTCCTGTTTACTTCCCGGGACACCGTTGACAGCCATCGGCGTCATCTCTATATCAATGCGGTGCTCTAGACGCACCCAGGTAACTAGAATCAAACTAAAGGCTACATAAAATAGGCCCTCGTAAGAAATAGTTAGGATAATGAATGTGGGCGCGCATGTCAAGAACATGCTCAATAGACGATGCATGTAGTGGCTATTCGGGTATAGTCGGTAAGTGATAGGCATGAACAGCGAGACAACCAACGTTATCCAGCCAACAATCTGATTGCCGCGCGGAAGTCCCTGCTTCGCTTGAAGGGAAAGCGTACTGCCATGCGTAACGATCATAGCTAGCAGGACTAGACCAATCTGCACGCCCGTGATGACACGCGACCCCATACTCTGCCGCTGCGGATGGCAGGGCTTGGAAAAATCGGCTAAAATGTAGTCCTCAAAGACCAGATACAGTAGACCGATAAATGCCATGAGCGCGCCTCCTGCTAGAATCAGCGACAGGTTCTCTGTCTTCATAGCTGGCAGCAGTGTAAAGGTGCTCATTACGATACACGAGAAAGCCCACGTCAGCAGCAAGCTCAAGTGGGCGCGGATAAACTTCCAGCCAAGTGACAACGGCCACAGAGAGGCAACGAGGAACAAAACAGTAAGGACCTCACGATGGATGTAGCCCACAGCCAGCGACTCAACAACAGCCACGTAGAGAAGTGTGTCAATGGCAAACATGATCATGCTACTACCTGATGAAATATGGCCAAATAACACCTCACCACTCTTGACGATACTTTGACGCCGCGCAGCAACCTCTTCCCAGAACATAACAGGGAAGAAAGCGTAGAGGTAGTACGTAAACGGCGATTTAGACACGACAAAGGACGCATACAAAGTAGTCAGGATAGACGAGAAGAACACACCACTAGCCAGACTGCGTGATGGTGGCGTAGTACCGTGAAGAACAAACAAGTCGAGCACGATAGTCAGAGCAAATGCCATCCAGCCAAGATATCCCACAGTAATGAGGGCGCGGAGGAACAGCCAATCGTAGGTCTGGAGATACCGCAAGCCATCAAGACCAGCCTTAAGAAGCACAGCAGTTTCTTCAATAGCCTCTTCATACTTGCCCGCATCAATCAAGCTCTGGATAGCTGCAACGCGCTGTTCAGGCGCTAGTTGGGCATCAGCATCTAGTCCAGAAAACGGGCGGTAGCGCATCTCTGTAGCATTCTTCTGCTCCTCCTTGACACGATACATTTCAAGAATGCCCTTTGTGTTGACCAGGGCCGCCGCAGCCTTTTCCTTGAGGTTAGCCGAAAGGAAGGACAACGGCAGCTCGCCAACTGAATTGGCTGGAAACTCCGCGCCAATCAGATACGTCATGAGCGCTGCAACATCGGCCTGTGCCACATCGTGCCGTTGGACATGGTCGAGGTTCCAATCAGCCGAGTACTCGTCATGGCCGGAAGCCACAGAGCCGTCGGTGGTGGTCACTGGTCGGGCCACACCCGAGCCCCAAGCAATAAGGGGAGTGCGAGTATTGTCAGGATGGCCATCTCCATGGCTTCCCCAATCACTCATGCCATGGTCGGCAGTGAAGACGAAGGCCGTGCGGTCATCGCCGTAAAAGTCCTGAACCATGTGCACAATCTCGCCAACACCCTTATCGACAACTTTGATGTTGTTGAGGTACTCCTTCGAATATGGTCGGTAGGAATGGCCAGTAGTATCGAGGCCTAGCAAATGCAGAAAAAACACGACCTTGTCCTCGCGCAGAGCGCGATCTAGCGTGTGGTTGGTTGCCGCAGCCTTGAACAGGTCCTGGACGTGGTCAAACACCCACAAATCCAGCTTTGTAGCATCACCAGCAAAGTCTTCAAACTCGGGCTCATAGTGATCAGCATCAACGCGGCCAGGTACAGCGCCATGTTGGAACATAGGCAGGATATCAGGACTGCCCCAGCTCCAGGTGTGGCGACTACGATTGAAGACACTGTCAAAGTTGACGGGGTTGAGCTTCCAGCCAGTAGTCACAGCGGACACATCCTCGTACAAGCCAGCAATCAAGGCAACATGACCGGGGCGCGACTCGGTCGGTACACGTGTATGGGAGACACCAAAGGTGCCATGTTCGAGGATGCGAGACCGCAGGAACGGGGCAAGAGGGCGGGGGACGAGATCGTCGGGGGACTCGGGATATGGCTCGGGGTGGGACTGGAAGGCCTTGTCGGCACGGAGGCCATCGCCTAGAAATAGTTTATCAGTCCAGGAACTTCCAATGGGGGAGGGGAGGAGAGGGCAGGAGCAAGGTAAGAAGCTAGGCAGAGCCGTCTATAGACATACCAACAAATAGAAACAGTCGGTCGGCCGGGGCTGGTGTCGACGATGGCCGGTTGATTCCATACAAGCGCATGCCAGACACGATAGGACTGACAAAGTAGATGTCGAAAATACTGTAGATATACACCAAGTGAAAGACCACGGCAATGGCTAGAAAGCCAAAGCGCGGAAACCCGGCCATGGTCGAGGACAGGCGAAGTTTGGGAGGAGTTTTCTTACGCCTATGTATGCGCAGGTATTTGAATATGCTCTTCAGAAGAATAAAGAGGAGGAAGCTTTTGTCTTATGCTATATGATGGGCCTCTAAGTTCAACGCATCTAGAGACCAAAGCGGAGGGGAGATGGATCAAGCCAAAGAAAAAAAAAAGAATTAATATTAAAAAACACGAAAGAGAAAATGATGAGCTGGCTAAAGCTGCAACAAAAAATATGAAGCTTTGAACTTGCTATTAATCAAGAATAGAATCCACAGCCATCTAATTGCCAGAGACTCTCTGCATGGCGTCGTCTAGTTAGCAGCAGCACAGTAAAACGAACGGAATGAAGCCCTGAAGATTTTAAGAACGCAGCTAAAACATTTGGCTGATGATGTTGTAACCATCGTTGGGAAAAAGTAAACAAAAAAGAAGGACACGCAGCAAAGAAAGGGGGGCTATAGTGGGGTGGTGCCCTGTGAAGCTATTCTCCCCTTTGAAAGCCCCTGTAACTAAGGCTATTAGATCAGGCAGGTCTTCCGCTCTAGAGCACGCCCTCCCCTGAGACGAAAAAAGCTTGTTGTAACCCCACTAGTCGTTTTATATGGCTTCTCATTTGCCATAGAACCCTGATGGTTTAATGCGAGATGCTCCGTAACCCTTGCTCTTGCTCTGGCGAGCCTTGCATCTTCATTCAATGTACCGCCACAATTAGCATGAGTGGTCACCGATACTTCCGAGCCTCCCACGGCCACGCTCGCATCCTTATGGTGGGCACTTGTGCGTTTGACGTGCATATAGTATAGTGTACGTTTGTTGACATGTTGCAAATAGCACTTCGATATTATAGAACCAGCTACAACACCCAACTTTTAGTGTGCCGCCCACTCAAGAAACACGCTGGGTATCACTCGCTATCATTACGTAAAAGGCGTGTCATATACTGTCTGTCCTCCCTCACTCTGTTTTCTCTCCTGGTACTGTTACCTTCGCCTCTCACTCCATCAACGCCCGTGAAACACGCGTATAAAACTTGGCTGAGTGCGGCCGTGGGAAGGTGATTTCCTCTGTCAAGTACTCTGGCAGCAGCTCAATCAAGTCACCATCGCGGTTCTCATCCAGCTGTGGTCGGTATGTAAACTGGGCCTCCTCATACTCGCCATTGCCGCCCTCTTCCTGCTCGATTGCTAGCTTGAAGTGCAATGTGCCGTTGCGCCCCGTTTGTAGACAATCGAAAACATCCTCGCTATTGCTACGTTTGATGCCGCGGATGATCAAGCCGGTTAAATCGCCATAGAGATCTTCCTTCATCTGAGCTGCTAGAACCATCTCATTGCTGGCTGCCATAGTACGAGTGCCGTTGCTGCCCAATACCCCGCTGCCACTGGCACCCTTGCCTATTGTCCCGCTGCCAATGGAGATGTCGGACCGGCTGGCTGCTAGCTTCGTGACTAGGTTTTTGTTTTCTGCGCGAGAGTCAGTCAGCGATTGTTCAAGTGCTGCGACTTTCGCACGCAGCTCATCAACCGTAGCCTCGCTTTGTTCTAGTTCGGTTCTCAGGCGTTCCCCTTCACGCGCTAGTTCAGTCTGTGCTTCGACCTGCTCCTTGAGCTGTGTGATCAACTGTGTAGATGCTGCGGATATGGAAACACGTTAGCTTTGTGACTTCTTTAGTTTCTAGTAGTAGACTGGCTGTAAGGGACGAAAGAAACTGACTCCGGGCTCGCTCTTCACTTTGCTTCTTAAGCTTATCGTAGTTGCGCTCGGCTTCCTTAATGCCGATATCGCGCAACGCGGCATACTTGGCTTCTAGGCTCTCAAACTTGGTGTTCATTTCGCCTAGTCTCCTCCGCAGCGCTACCTCACTTATACCAGAATCCCCATCTACCGGTGCTGGTCTCTTCTTGCCGCGCAGGCTAGAGGCAGGTGCTGCTTTTGTTGGTGGTGGTGGCGGAGGAGGTGAGGCGACAGTGGCTTGCGTTATGTCATCGTCGTTGCCCTCCATTGCCTCAGTCGGCTCGTCCATCCGCGACTCTTCAAGCTCGGTTTCTGGCTCTGGTTCGATTGGCGCTTTGTTGGCAGCACGTCCGCGTGGTTTCTCAGCTGGCGCAACATCGGAAACGGGGTCCACCACCACTACCTTTTTCTTTGACCGCCCCCCCCTTTTTGGTGCTACGGGCTGCGTATCTGACATGTCCATCATGTCCTCGTACTCATCCTCGATAATCGCATTCTGGGTCGCCACGGCTTTCTTACGCCGCGATGTCTCTTTTGCACTCATTGTCGACGTATCGGACGCTAGTGTTGCCTCGTCGGCTAGCGCCTTTTTTGTGCGGGAACTCATAGCCCGTGTTGGCTTTGCTGCCGACTTCTGGACTTTATTTCCTCCTTTTGTCATGGCTGAAGTGCGCCCGTGTTTCTTGGGCGCTGGCTCTGCCGGGGATTCGGGTTCAGGTTGTTCCTCGGGGGCTTTTTTCGTCCTTGTCTTTCTCTTAGGGGCCGGGCGCGTCACACTCATGTTCGAAAGGTCGTCTTCAAGCTCCGAATCCTCGACAAGGCCGCCTAATGTCGAGGGAGCTGGGGGTGCAGCCTTGGCCTTGGGCTTTCTTGCGGGAGGCATCGTATACTAGTAAAACTCGAGAGACCAAGACACACCAAGGTAACCTCCAATAATGAAAACCAAGAATAAAACTAACTGCAAGGGAGTCGTTTTCTTCGTAACTGTAGAAACTGCGCCAAAAAGTAAAAGTAAACAAAAGACTTCGTAGGACGAATTTATGGTTATAGGCAAGCAAACAAATGCGTTGAAGAGTCGGATTCAAAGTGATGGATAATCGCGAAGGGAGAAGAAGGCGGAACACATGCACAATACCAGCACCAGAATCAAGAATTGGTGTTTCCAAACAAGCCAGCGACGCGATTTTAGTTGGGAGAAGTGCGTAAAAGGTTTATCCCTGGCGCATTGTTCAAGATGCGCAAGACACAGGCTTCACGTCACTAGGGTCTGGATCACGTGATCATTCAATTGGTCCCACTTTTGTACACGCCAGTTTCATAGAAACAATATCGAGTCAGTTACATATAACAAGGAGAGGTCAAGGTATTTGTAGTTGTGTGAATTTACGACAAACTAGAGAAAAAGTAAGAATAACAAACAACTTGATGACCAGATCCACGAAACACCATCAAATCAAACCGGGGGAATAATGTGGACATAACAGGAAGAACGAGGGGGAAGAAACAAAGCAAATATGATAAAGCAGAGCACAATAAGAACAGTGTGTTTGTACACCAATGGCACACAATAAAGGGCGTGTGATGTCACGGGGAAGAGTGGTAAAATATGAAAGGCATCATGCTTGGTCTTGCTGAGACTCGTCAAGTCCCAGTATGGAGATGGACCATCAACAACTAAATGGACAAAAGGGAATGGAGTGATAGGGATGTGTAGCATCAAATAGCAAACGCTAAGCAACAGAGCCAACAGTCCAGGAGGGGTTAATTAACCATGAAAGTAAATGTTATGGATCTTGGACGTGTTGATCTGTTGTGGGAAAGGATAGACCAGTTGTGATGGATGAATGGTGCTTAAATAAACTTTTTTGTTAATAGCGATGAAGGATGGCATCGCCTAATCTTGGATAAATGTTACAGGCAGCTTAGCACGACTGCGCACGATTATGCAGCAGAAGCGTTACCTGGTTGAGACGCAGGACGTTGTATGAATAATGATACAGATGCCGATTTACAAGCAACAGAATCTCCCTATAGTTAGTTTCAAGTTTCGTAGTTTTAAGTGCTCACCTGCTAAATAGATTTTCAATGTGTTCCCGCACGACATGGCTAGATTGCCAGGTCTTGCTTGAACACGCATTCTTAGCTAAGAATGCTAAGAAACAGCTACTACGATTGCTGTATGAATGTAGAAGATGTAGGACAAGAAGAAACATGAGCACGTCTGCTCATATTGCCACATGCTCAGTGACGGCAAGACGGGAGAAAAACAGCAAGCAAAAGGGAGATGGCATGAATGAAGAGAGGAAACGATAGAGGAGAAATGAAACAGCCCTGTCAAGGCCAGAGTCAATGTGGCGAGATGTGGCGAAGATGAAGCTTTGGCGCAGTGAAACCCAAAGCCAGCTGGCTCATCTACTGGGTGGTTGATTGTCCATTCATGAGCGGACCCGTTTGGCATCTGAGACACAGTTAGTGAGAACACACAAGACGCTGACAGATTATCCTAATTTAGACTCACCACTTTCATCATCCTCGAGTAAATCCTCCTCCTCGGAGCGCGGACGCTTTCCTTGGTCGTTTATCTCATTGGATGGAGACATAGAGCTGGTGTCTTGAACGTCGAGGGCGACTCCGGCGTTATCGTCGTCATCTTCGTCATAAGTAATCTCATCACCATGCTCTGTAGCACTGGATGCCACGCTGGCCTGGGTTTCACCAACTACCGGCTCGGCTTTTACCGCTTCTCCGTTAATGTCGAAGAAAGTGTCCAGATCAGCTCCGACATCGACATCAGCAGCAGAGAAGTTGGTTGCGTCGAAGCTCTCTCCAATACTAGCCGAGTCTAGAGAGACTTCGAGCTGGTTGTGTAGCTCAAGACCTGAAGTACCAACTATGAGACGTATGTTAGCGTTGCTGGCAAGCAATATTAAAAAACGAATGAATACTCACCATCGCCTTCATATGCGGGAAACTCGGCATTGTCAACACTAACACCACCTTCTTCATGCTCATCAAGATACAGCTCATTTTGGCCAGTTTCACTTTGAACTAGGGTGGCATCGTCATGGACGTTATCACCATTACCAGCACCGCTAGCAAAATCTAGGTACTCCTCACGACTAGTATCATCCAATCTCTCGCTGAGATCATACTGCTCGTGTGTAGATAGATGATGTTGCTCAGCCGTTGTTTGCTGGGATCTGATATCGAGATCGTCCGCAGGAATTTCATCATCGTCATCCTCTTGGTTTTCATCATCTTCCCCTTCATCGCCTTCCTCCTCTGCTGATTGATCATTGTATTCTTCTTGTGCAGCTTCATCTTGTTCCTCGTTCTCTTGCTCATCCTCGTCATCCTCGGGACCTTCGCTGCATTCATCATCATCGATTACGTCAGCATCATCCATGTCATCGTCGGCATCGTCGATAGAGGGCTCGCTTGGAATCTCTTGCGGGAAGCGGTGCGCAACACTTTCCAGGCTGGAGCCGCTATAGGCTTCTTGGAGTAGGTAGGCGAGACGGCGAGTGGAATTTAGTCTTGTGTTGAGATAGGTATACATAGTGGGAGCGGAAGAAGGGTCTTGATTTTGTGCTAACTTTGCAAGCAGGCTGTACAACTGGCGGAGTGTGACAGAAGCCAAAATTTCGGGATTAGTCGACTGAGGGGTGCAGGTTAGTAATTGACATCCAGTTCCTTTTGGGACGGAGCGGCTCTAACTCACCTCTCCATACTGTAAGCCAAGGTCGTCAATCTGCAGGACTAACTCTTCGTTCTCATCCAAGTCGTCAGAGAGCTCGTTTCTGAAGCTGGAGAAGACGTCGTCCATAGGGACATCCAAGACGCCCGTGTCATGGAAAAAGCCCATCTGTGTGTCGATATTGTTTTGGCCATGGAATAGCGGGTACTCTTCCCCGTTGTATCGCACCGTGATGTCGGGGTCTATTGAGCTAGTGGGGAAACCATCATCATCTTCATCGTCGATAGGACTTGCGTCGGCGCTCTCATGCTCTGTAGCATCCGGCTCGTCATCGGTATGGGATTGGGTGGCGGTATTCCCGTCGTATGTGTCGTCATCGAGAGACACTCCAGATTGATCGTGATCATCATCAGCAGCCAGCTGGCCGTCAGCAATGGTCAAGTCACCGTGAACAATCATAGAGGCGTCTTCGGTAGCGTCAGGTTCAGGATATTCTTGATCAACGAGAGCGCCATTCGGAGCCTCGCCGTCAAAGCTTTCATCAGGGCCAGGCTGCGTAGCGACTTCCGGATCATCCGTGCCAGTATCAGCTAGATGAACGGCATCGTTTCCAGCGTCCTCAATGTTATCTTCATAGTCGATTTCATTTTCTTCACTTTCTCTGTCATCGATCGTTGGTGCGTTGTGCATTGTGATCTTGTCGGTCTCTATTTCAAGCTCGTAGGAGATTTCATTGTCAAAGCCATGTTCGGGGTTGTCGTTTGCTGAGTGTGTTGAGGTAGGATTCTGAGTAGCTTCGGGTTCTTCAACGGTTGCGTTAATCTTGGACTCGGGCGTAAGGAGGGAGTCTGAATTTTGTGCAGTGGAAACGTCCTGCTGTTCAGAAGGAGCTTCTTTGTGGTCTTCCCAATCGATTTCATTATCGGTAGGGTCGTGTTTGCTGTCAAAGGGAGCCGAGGTGTTGTCGCTCGCTTCGAAGTTAATGATATCGAGGTCTAATTTACCATCGGTGCCATCGTGCGAGATGAGGGCGGTTGTCATGGCTGGAGTGGCGGCTGGTAAGAGTGTTTGTTTGCGTATTGTGAATGAAGAGACGAAAGAATGCGGCTGGTGGTTCTATGGTTGTAGGAGAGGCGTTTCGGATTTTGGGGCGTGGGAAGTGATGGGCGCGAGTTGATGTATGAAGTTGCGGCGATAAGCAGATGTTAGGATGACTTGAGGAGGCCAAACACTTGTCTATTTGTTACAAAGACAGATGAGCCTTGGTTGCCCAATATTGGCTGAAAACAGGGCCAGTATCGATCTTGTCGTGGAAACCAGCAATATGCACTGTAGTTAGGTGGAGGAGAGCTTGAGCAGAGTAAAAAAGAAGAGACGGGTTGTAATCCAAGTCTCAGCCTGAGAATATTTACAAAGAAAACGCCAAGCGTTCGGAGAAGAGGGCGCGATTCTGAACAGAAGATAAGCGAATAGCCAACAGGCATAGAGGTGATGAAGGAAAAGGAGAGTGGCTGTTGTATTAGAGAGCGAGAACAAGTGCTGAGGGCTCAACGGAAAGAAAGAAGCGGGAAGAATAAAATTACCTGCTTGAGCTATCTTGGATTGAGGAGAACCAAAGAAGTGGAGCCGGGCTGACTGCTCTTGGGCACTAGAAGGGACTGGGTAAGGCAGGAGCGCGTTCGTGTTTTTGCCTGAAGCCGGAAGGTCCCACGAAAGGAGCCGACAATTAGCCGGGAGCACCGCTATAAGTGCTTTACGGGGTCATGGTTTTAGTGGTAGCTGTCACGTGAAGCCAGATTAAATGGTCTCAGGCTTGAAGTTCGAGCTTCAAGGAGACTGGCACTGGCAAGATAAATGCGTTCTTGCTGCTTCTATGGCCCAGTAGTTCGGCTTTTATTGTTGTTTCTCCAACGGCAAGTTACGGGACTTGCCCAGCACAGGGCTTTACAGAAGCCTCCAGCACTACAGTAACCCCCGCGGCGCCGCTTCCACACGCTACTCAAACCCCCCAAGCCCAAGAGCCCCACTAACTGGTTGTCATGCACGGTCCTCATTGGCTTTTGCTGAGACGACACCTTAACTGTTAAGGGACAAACAAGGCCATGTATTGTATTTCAGCTAGATAGGAGAACCACAACCACCCATTACTTGCCAATCATCATCACCACTCAACACCACCGCCTGGGCGTTCCTGAATTGATCGCCAAACTTACTTCTTTGTCGGCTTGCCACAGCTTCAAACCCCCCTTTAGTCGTCATTGTCCACCTGAGCATCCACAATGGTACGTGCAAAAGCTGCCACCTTACCCGACCAAGAGCTTGTCTTTGTTGCTGCTACGTCCGCCATGTTGCGTCAGCTAACGGCGGGTTGGTTTTTCTTATAGGTTGTTCTCGCCGCCTCAATCTGCACTCGTGGCGGAAAGGCTGTTCTTTCCCGCCAATTCCACGAGATGCCCCGCTCTCGAATCGAAGGCTTGCTTGCCTCATTCCCCAAGCTGGCTGACAGCGGCACACAACACACTACTGTCGAGCAGGATAGCGTGCGATTTGTCTACCAGCCCCTCGACGAGCTCTACATGGTCCTGATCACCAACAAGCAGTCCAACATTCTACAGGATATTGACAGTCTGCATCTTTTTGCGCAAGTTGTCACCAGTACATGCCGGAGCCTGGATGAGCGCGAAATCCTCAGCCATGCCTACGATCTACTGAGCGCATTTGACGAGATTGTGACGCTAGGATACCGGGAAAATCTTACCATCAGCCAGATCAAGACCTTCCTCGAGATGGAATCCCACGAAGAGCGCATCCAGGAAATCATTGCCAGAAACAAGGAACTCGAGGCCACAGAGGAGCGCAAACGCAAGGCCAAGCAGCTTGAGCTCCAGCGCAAGGAGTCTGCCCGTGCTGGCCGTGGCCCCGGAAGTATGGGCGGCATGGGAGGAGGCATGGGAGGAGGCATGGGCGGTGGCATGGGCGGTCCCCGTACCCCCACCTACTCCTCATACAACTCTCCGGCTTCCAGCCGGCCTGCTGCCCAGGACACGTTTGACTCCTATGAGGCCGAGAAGAACAAGACCTTCCAAAAGTGAGTACACTCCCTTGGCGCCCCTATTGCTGAAGCATTTCCCTGGCGGCCTATGCTTGGGTCTATCATGCTAACGCCACGAAAAAAAACAGGTCTACCTTTAAAGGCAAAGGTATGCAGCTTGGTAAAAAGTCTAAGACGACTGACATGTTTGAGCGAGTCCGGGGCGAAATGGGCTCCGAAATCGACAACACACCTCTCGTCGCCCCCACACCCCAAGCACCGAGTCATACTGCCGCTCCGGAAGAACATCATAGTGCTGTCGATCGTGATGCCATTCACACCACCGTCTCCGAGACCATATCTGCCAAGATCACTCGCGATGGAACCCTCAATTCCATGTCTGTCAACGGCGACCTGTCTCTGCGGGTCTCTGATGCCAGTATGACCAAGATTAAGCTAGATGTCAAGGCCAATGCCAAGCACGGTGCCCAGTTCCGCCCGCATCCTAATGTCGACAAGAATTTGTTCAACAGCTCGCGTATCATCCAGATGGCCAACACCGCCCGTGGTTTCCCTGTCAATGCGTCTGTCGGTGTTTTGCGGTGGAAGGCTTCGCCCAAGGTTGATGATTCCAATGCCTGCCCAATCACCTTCACTGTATGGATCAACAAGGACTCTGATAAATACTCGCTAACCGTTGAGTATGAGTTGACGGGCGGCGAGGATCTCAATGACGTTGCTATCTACATACCATATTCTTCCGAGCCGGTAGTAACTAGCTACGACGCGCAGTACGAAATGGATGGCGAGACCCTGACTTGGACACTGGGCGAGGTCACCCAGGCCAATTCCTCAGGCTCCTTCGAGTTTGAGGCCGAGGCTAATGATGAGGAGGAATTCTTCCCAATGAACGTGCGCTTCACCAAGCCTACACCGTTCGTAGATGTTGAAGTGAGTTGCGAATAAATCGATATGACAGCTTACGAATCAATTACTAACATGCTTGTCATCTAGGTTAAAACCGTCTCTCTGGTGGAAGAGGACGAGGAGGTCACGTTCTCCCAGGAGTTCAAGACAGTTGCGGAGAACTTCCTTATTGAGTAGACAGCTTTTTCCTGTTGCAATACTCGGCTTAAGAGCCGTTGTCGTGACTTTTAATGCTTGCATGTTTCTATTTAGGCCTCCTAACCATTGTTTAGATATCTGGATCGCTACTAAATGTTCTCAATACGTGATTCACATTAGCTCTCGTCATTCTACTACACCGTAACCACCCATCTTCCGTAATGTCGTCCTAGAACAAGGTTCCTTCTCCACCTGCACTACTATACTTCACCCGAGCCGCACATATTTCCACATGCGCAAACACTCCTGCATATCACTGGCTAGTCTTCCTTCTACTGCTTCGCCCGCCTGGTTAACTGCTGCTACTAGCACTGCTGCCCAGGCAAAGCTCTCAACATCCGCCTGAAGCGTGTCATAGTCTTCCTTGCACATACCCGCACTAGCAGCCCAGTCCTTCCACAACCCCAATATAGTGAATATCTTGTTGGAAAATACCCCATTAAGCACCATACCATGTAGGGCCTGACCTGTTGCTTCTTTCACCGTTGCGGACTCGGGAACGTGGTGTCGTCCTTTGAGCCAAGCAAGCATGTGATCGCCCAAGAGGCTAGGCCCCCATTTCGGGCTCTGGAAGGCTTCGCGGCGGCGTTGGTCAAGAAAGTGACGGCGCTCAGCGTTTTCGCTCATGACTAGATGGGGGGGGCAGAGTCAGTAAAAGTAGGGTGAAAAAGGAAAAAGAAAACAGATAGCAAAGCCAAGCTACCTCTAGCTCGCTCCAGCTATATACGCACGCCATCTCCTACTTACAGTGCTCGAAGTTCTCCTGACGCTCACGCGCCATTCTCTCTGTCTGTGCCTTCGTCCGCTCCTGCGGCGAGAGCTGTGCCTCATGCGATAAAACCTGCGCACGATCCCGTGATCGGCGGGCCAAACGTTTTAGTGATCTCTGCACGGACACATCAGGGGTGCCCCAGTCGGGAGTCTGGCTTGCATCGACGATACCGAGTAATTGCAGCACGCCACACGGGATGAGCGGGCTCGACGCTAGACGCACGATTTCCTTGGGAACTTTGTAGTTCCACGACACGGTGTTGCTGGACACCCCATAGGCGGTGAGTGCGCTGGCAAGCCAGTCCCCGTTAAGATTAGTTGACGAGGTCTTTAGGTGGTCAATGTACAAGGGCTCTGGTAGGGAAAAAGCTTGGGCATGATCGGCCTGCGGGATTGCTTCAACTAGGCCTTGAGAAGAGATGTGGCAGCAGATAGCTCGAGTAGGATTAGCATCAGCTTGCTGCTGTGCAGTAGCTATCGTAGCGTCGGACAAAGGTACTTCATTGTCTTTAGCCTTGGATTCTCTTCCTAAGCTGTCCTCTGCACGTGGCAACGCTAGTTTAGCAGAATTCTCCCGTCCGGTGCTTTCATCCTCTCCGCAGGTTTCCACTCCCTCTTCAGCAGCCTCATACTTAGGCAATGGCAAGATGGGCGGAGGCAGTCGTATCCAATATGGCGGAAGGGAGTCTAGATCCCTTGTAGTCCAGTTTGACGACCAGGAAATAGCAAGCGACAGGTTACCGTCTGAATCGTCTAGTGGCGCAATGCGAAGAGCCTTTTGACCGCTGGGGCCTTTCATGAGGTCCCAGCCTACGGGCGTCCATAGGCCATTCGAGCGTAGAACTTTCCAGCCTTCTGGCTCTGGCACAGCACCTAGTACGCCCCAAATGTTAGCAGCAAATTTCTATGATATTTACAGGAAGCTCAGGATAAAAAGGATGCACTAACCAAGATCCAGCAGATACGAAACCAAGTCGTCAAAGGCAACCTCTGCCTGAGGTTGCCTTAGCTGGTCTGTGTAGGCAACACGCTGTGTACGAGAGCCAATCAGACGTTTATGCCAGTTCAGAGTCATCCACGAGCCACCCGGGATAATACTCGGTGACTGATTCGTATTCCAGTACTCCTCCCTGTCACGCAGTCGGTCGCACGGCTTGATGGCATAACGGGGAATCTCAATCTCTATCACGCGGTTGAAGACATCGCTGCGCGTCATGCCCTCTAGCCCGCTGTTCCGCAGCATTTGCCGGATGTTGGACTGAACTACTAGTGTAACAGCTGTGTTGTAAATGATCGGCATGACGCCTAGCACGGCAAGGGGCACACCGATATATGTGATGACATCGGAAGCCGATGTGTTATTGTTGGTAGTACTCATGGCGGAAGATGGGGAGTTGATAGAAAGCAAGCCTCTGGCTTCTATAGCACGTTAGGGGGCTGCGGCAGCAGCACGCGAAGGCAGACTTTGGCTGCATTTATATTCGTATTTTCAAGTGGCTTCCAGCCTGCTACGTTGTCAATCATTGTTCGTACCAGTTATCCTGGTCCTTTGCAAGCCGTTGGAAGGGAAGAGACTCATTTTATAAAACCCTAATTCCTAGCTGCCTACCCTAGTTCGATCGTGGGCATGTTTGAAAGAAAAAGTCACGCACACAAAGAGTTAGGCGTTGAAATAAATACTGCCTGATCTTGTACATAGCATCTTTGAAAAAAGAAGGAAAAACATTTATTCTGCGCCGGCGTATTTCAGCTCATAAACTCCAAGCTCTCAAGTCAGCAAGCTTGGCTGGCGTCAAACTATCTATATCGTTGTCCAGTCTGTGCTTTCGAGCAAATTAAATAATATTGAGCCATTGAAATGATGAAAGGAAAGGTAATTAAACATTCAAGACAACAGCATGCTGGGAAACAAAGGGACATACAGCCCCTAAGCCCACAATGACTGACGCATATCATAGCATCAGCACTGTCCATCGCGCATTGCCGATTTCCCCATAAGCATAAGCGTAGCCGACTGTGGAATACTCGCTGTGCTACAAAAGAACTTCCTGGCTAGAGCTGGTGTTGGTGCAATATCCTCCTATCACGGTACTGCTTGTTTATGGCTGTGATTACGTGATTATGCTGGTCTTATGAGAGTCTGTTTTGTGCTTTATACTTTGCTACGTGGATCGTCGCCAGTCCGTAGTGGCACACCGCGCATTGGGCTTGCTGATAAGCCCCCAACGGTAGGGTAGGTAGGTAGCTGACATGATGTTACAGAGCCAGTAGAAAATTTGTGTCTCCCCTGTTCTATACCTGTAAGCTATGGGTTAGAGTCTACAGTCAAGATGCTGGATAGCTAGAGCTGCAAATATGATTGTACTTTATGACCGGAGAGCCGTATGTGATAGTGTCATGTACTGTGCTTCTATTTTTGTCTTTCGGGAGGCTCTGTCACTTGCTTCTACTAAGCTTCTAGCGTCGATCTAGAAGCTAGAAGATGTCATAACAAGGCAGGTACATTTCAACGTCAAGTCTTGAACGACTTTGTCCTTCAACCACAAACATACAACTATTGGAATGGAGTTGAGAAATGCTGGGCTCGAGACTGTTTCTATTTCGAGCCTGGCTAGCCGGTTCTGTCGTATTCTTTTCTTGTGCTTAAAAAAACACGTTTTTTCTTTCTTTCATGCACGCACCATCGCAGGCCTTGCAAATGTTTTTTTTCTTTTTCGAGCCATGAATGCCCGGACACTACTCTGGCCCTCTGCTTCACGGCTAAAAGCGGAACAGAAAAGGTCAGCTAGTCCTTCTCGCCTGAGATGCCGGTTTTTAATCACAGAGAGAAAGAATAAGCTTTGGGACTGAGCGTGCAGGCTGTGAGACCGGTAGGCTAAATAGATAAGTAGCATGCCGTCCATTAACTACGGTCTTGGTTGTTCTTTCCAACCCTTATGGCATCGGAATTTTCGGTCCCCAGGCAGCAGACTTGAGATTCTGCTATTCATTCATTCATTGATACACTTGCTCATTCATTCAGTCATTCATTCAGTCATTCACTCACTCACTCACTCACTCACTCACCCACTCACTCACCCACTCACCCACTCACTCACTCACTCACTCACTCACCCACTCACTCACTCACCCACTCACTCACCCACTCACTCACCCACTCACTCACCTACTCACTCATCCATCCGTCCATTCGTTCTAACATTGCATTGCACTGCTTTGCAGTCTTTCTGCTTTCTGTTCTTTTTGTTCGCCGCCAACATTGTCTTGTATAGCCCTGTCGCTATGCTGGGCCTCGGCAGTGCCGCCTCCATAGGCAAGGCTGCCTTGATATGGCTAGCTATAGTCCCGTCGTTCACCGTAGCCCAGTATCCATCAACCGGATTCTCCGATCAGTTTTCAGAGGAGATTCCCATTGACAATACTATGACTATACGGTATAAGCAACTCCCAGGGCAAATCTGCAGATCTGTCTTTCCCACTCAGAAGCAGATCACTGGCTATATGACCATCCCCGCTGACGGCAGCATCCCAGAGCAGAACATCTTTTTCTGGTATGTTGAGGCTCGTGTGCCAACTAATGCCCTGAGCATGTGGCTTGGAGGTAACCCTGGCGAGAGCTCTCTGAATGCCTTCTTCTCTGGCCAGGGCCCTTGCAGCGTGATTGAGACGAGCATGGAAACTCTTGAAACTGTTGCCAATGAATGGGGATGGGACCGTGGCTCCAATCTGTTGTTTATCGATCAGGTAAAGATACACTCGTCAAATGTTTCCGCTAGACTTAGCAAGACTAACCTCCTTCTCTCGTTTCACAGCCTGTTGGATCTGGCCTATCGTATGACAAGATTAACCGCGGGGTCCTAAATCTCATGGAACACTCATACGCTCTTCATGAGCTTGATCTTGAGGAAAAGGAACTTCCAGGCTTCCTTACCTATGCAGGATCATTCCCCTCGAAAGACATCCCTATTCATCACACCAAGCAGGCCGCCCACAGCACATGGCGCTTCCTACAGGGTTTCTATTCTGCCTTCCCTGCTCTATCTCCCCGTGGCGACGATGCCATTGGTCTCAACATATTCGCTGAGGGCTATGGTGGCAAGTATGCGGCTGTTTTTTCCGAGTACTTCAACGAGCGGAATGCTTATCGTCATGGCAAAACTGTTGATTCAGTATTGGCTAGATTGAACACTTTACCTATCCAGGTCGCCTCTATTGGCATTTTGAACGGCTGTGTAGATGCTCGGGTGCAGATGCCCTATAACTTTGACCAGGCACAGCAAAATCCCTATGACATCCGAATCCTGGATGAAAGTTCCTATCAGGACATCAAGAGGCAGCTGGGAGCTGGTTATTTAAAATGCGACAAGAAACTTGCCATGTGCTACGCGAAAACGAAGAATCTTGGCTACTATGGCGCCGTCAGTGCAGAAGTCCAACGCATGTGTTTCAACGCTTTGGCTGTTTGTGCTTCTGAAAATCAAGCCTGGTTCTCGCAGACCGGACGCGCCTTAAAAGACATGACGCAGGCTTTTCCCTTCTCGGCAGTATCGTTGCACTACTTGGAGTACTTGAACCGCCCCTACGTTCAGGAAGCTCTCGGTATCCCGGTCAACTTGACTGATATCAACTTCGACTTGAATATGGGTTTCTTTGAAAGTGGCGACTGGTCGTATGGTCCCATTGTACCGTATCTAGCCAAGGCCCTCAACCGGGGTGTAAACATTGGCCTCATTTACGGAGACCGTGACTTCTTTTGCAACTGGTTGGGTGGCGAGGCCCTGTCCCTAGCCATTGCCGAGGAAGCTGGTGGCAAATATGCTACTGAATTCCCCTCGGCTGGATATGCTCCCATTCACAGCAATATTAACACAGTTGGGGGTAGAGTACGCCAGTTTGGCCGCCTCTCGTTTAGCCGTATCTTTAACGCCGGCCATCATATTGCTGCGTACCAGCCCGAGACTGTCTTCCAAGTCTTTGCCCGTATTATCAGATCGTCTAGTGTTTCCACTGGCCAGTTCATCGACTACAACAACTATGCTACCGAGGGCAAAAGTACGGCTGATGACAAACTCCCGCTGCCTTACCAGATAAGTTCCAAGTGCTACATGAGAGCCTTGAAGTCTACTTGTTCTAGCTCCACCATTGCACAAATTCTTTCTGGCCGGGGAATCATTATCAACAATGTGTGGTACCCGGATGAAAGGTTATGGTGGCCGGATGCCGTTCCAACTCACCCGTACAAGGCTGTCGGTACCTACATTCATCCTATCATTTTGGAGTCCACTCCAGTGAAAGAGAAATAACAATTCGACGAACGAGTGAGAGGGTATAGGCGGGCCACCATGGATGGGTTTGTAAAATGGATAAGTAGAAGCACTATTTGAATAAAACTCGGTCCTTTTACGAATGTTCTTTTCGGCGCCAAAAAAAGTACCGTTTTATCTCAGCCCACAACGAGTGAGTCGTGAATCATAAAGTGTGCATTTAATCGTTATCTTGGTTCTCTCTTGGTTACACCCATCGAAACATCAAGAGCTGTGGTGTTGATAGACGCATACTCATAGTCGTCGGCATCTTCTTGTTCTTCCTCGTTGTCGGACTCATTACGGGCTCTGCGACGTTTGCGACGTTCCAATTGGATGAGCACCTCCTGGTTAGGCGTGAGATCTGATCGCGTGAAGGTCTAGTGTAGTGGGTGATGGATTAGTAAATAATTAGCGACAGGAAGACAGGAAGGAACGTCGTAGAATGGACTCACGGCAGAGCATCCCGATTGGGGGCACTGGACAGTCGCATCCCCCCCGGACTGAGCCACATATGCAAATATGGCTTCTTTTTCAAACACATGGATACACTTGGACGTCCCATACGGATCCTCTAGCTCCCGCAATGATAGTGGACATTTGAAGTCCTGTTTGACGCGCTGAATGACTAGTTCTTCATCTGAGCCATTCTGCATTTCTGTGTCCGACTCGATGCCTAGCAGTGCTTCACGAGTGGGCAGTACTGGCCTACCGTCCTCGTCAAACCAACGCTTTTTGTCTGGTACTTCTCGTGTGTCATCGTATATGCTGCGATGCAATTGTCGGCGGAAGGCTGCATAGTCGTTGTTAGTGGCATATCGCTGGTACAACGACATGGAGCTGTATGCCCCATCTTTAGCGCGGACCGCTGCCAAAAGAGTGTCTTTCAAGGACGCAAATGGCGCGATCTCGGTTGCTTCTAGCGTTCCATTATTCAAGACTGGTTTCTGGTCTTCGCGAGCCTCTTCTGCCTCAAGGCCATCTTCGTTCTGTTGTTCTCGAATTGCTCGAGCCCGAGCCTGTTCATCTTCAAGCATTGCGCGCTGACGACTAGCCACCCGGACTTGTTCTGCTGCACTCTCCATAGCCAAGTTGAAATCCTCCGTTTCTGCAACGACGTCGATCAGCTGGCGAAAAGCCACTTCCGCCTGGCTCGTTAGATCAGTCGAAGAGTTGACCAACTTTTGTAGAGCAGCCTCAGCTTTTTGTCGTGTGTTTGCCAGATATTCGTCCCGCTCCTCAATCTCATTCTCACCCCAGAGACCTTTTTCTTCGCCATCCACGCCACTGTTACCACCGCCAGCCTGCCGTTGAATCTTGGCCACATTCTTGCGCTGTGACAGCATCGCATCATTGACAGCAGCAATAGCCTTGTTGATGCCGTCCATGGCGGTACGAGATTCTTCAATGATACGCTGAGACTCGCGACTGGCGACAAGTTTTTTCATAGCTTCAGCTGATGATGCATGAGGTGGACCGGCCATTTCTTCATATCTTACACCACGGGTGTTGCTTCTTTGGGGTTCCATGTCGCCATCATCACTATCTTGATCTCGAGCTCCAGATGATCTGCGGGGCGAGCTATTGCTATTGTTCATTAGTCTCCGCCGGTGGCCTTCGGATAACATCGTGGGTGGATTGTTGATGTGATATTGACTCGATAATCACGACTTGTCGTTAGTTACTAGTAGTGAGGCCCTTTGACGCTGCCTACGCGACTCAAGGTTAAAGTGGAGCGTCAAGGTGTCTGTAGACCCTAAGTGAAGACGGTGTTTTCTTCTGCATAACCCTAATATATCTCACTCATCCTTTACTCAAAATACTTGGAAGCCATGTTTTTCGTGCGGCTCCTCGTGCGACGACTGGGCAAAGATATCAGATCTGCTTCATCTGCTGATTTTTCTTGGACTAACGGCCTCTTGCGTCGGGAAGATACCTTCGCTGGTTTCGCCTCGTTTGTAATCGCACCACTTTGATCTTCACGACCGACCTCCGATTTGGGTTCCTCATCTTGTATTTGCTCGGCAATGTTCATCGCTTTTGCATGAGTTGCGTTTTTTCTAGACTTGCAGGCCGGTTTGCCTATAAGTAACTGGCAATTAGGCGCAAAGCAGCTGGTTCGGCCGCCAACGGTAACCAGAGCTAAAGGTTCACCATTAGGCAAAGGTCCAGGCCCGTGTTTACCACGAGTCCAGCGGTGTTTGAATAGCCAGTTTTCAGGGAACAACGACTCGTCTGCTAGCTTGTCGATGGCTAAGCGGCATACAAACATAATATTGTGATGAAGGCGCACAGAAACGTCTTCCGTGATATTGCAACATAGCTCTTCGGGATGGATTCGCGCATGGTATAGAACCTCGTCCGCAACCCAGTTCCCAATACCGCATATAACTGACTGGTCTAGCAGAAATGCCTTTATCGGGCATCGGCGTTTTGCAAGCTGAGCCTGAAGCCACTCGACGGAGACAATATCGTTGATAGGGTCGAGACCGAGTTTGTGTAAGGGAGGCTTTGTACGAACCGAATGACTGTCACCATCTACTACAATGACCTGACCAATACGTCGTGAGTTCGTGTAGGCAATCTTGGTAGGGGTGTTTTCCTTTGTCTCCATGTGGAATTTCCAGAACTTTGGTGGCCATTCTGTCCCAGTTTTCATCCGTTTATACCAGCTCTCTGGCGCGGTTTTGTCGCTCTGAATGTGAACCCAGCCTACATCGACGGTGCACAATATGTTAATTTGTGTTGAAGAAGAATGCCATAATTGTACCACATACCGGTCATCCCTAGGTGCATCACTACGCACTTTTTGGAGTCTAGACTTAGCCTAGGATTCACGGCGTTAGATTCAGTGTAGTTGGTAAAAAGTATATCCATCCATAGAGAACGGGCTTACCAAAAATATTTCCCATGTCTTTCTATTGCAAGGACCTGATAAAAGACCGCATGTCAGTATTATTTCTTGTTGTCTACGTGGGAGAGACTGCGTACTTTTCGGTGTGTTAATTCAGCATTAATATCGCTCTTTAACACAATTGGATCCTTGACGGCTGTCACGATTTGTATCGTCTTTCCTAGCAAGTGCCTCCGTAGAAAGTGTACAACTCTTGCAACTAAGATTAACGTCATGTATGTTAGTAACAAAAGGGTTTATGTTCATGCATGGACACACAGACCAACCTTCGGCAATTTCAGGCATTTCTGCGGCATGTCAACAAAGAAGAGCGACCTGTATCCTCTATTACTGATACGAGCGAGTGTTTCCACTACTGCATAGACACAAACCTCATGGGCCTTATGAGAGCTTCGCCCCTCCAGTATCCCAACGCGATATCACGTGATGCGCATACTCAGCTTAGTCATCTGTATGCAGCTTGCCCCGCTTAAAGACTCCAAAGGCCCCACTCGAAAAAAAGTTTCTACAAAACCGCGACGATGGTTCCCAATTCTTGACTTTACTTTCTCTCCTTCTTCTGCATCGACAATGCTCTCAAGTAAGTTCGCCATCCAACCTGCAAACAGTTGTCAAGCCCCAAGCTGTTGCTCCCCCAAACCACTTCCTATGCAATCATCTACCTGATGACAACAGCAAAACCGCAATCAAACTAGAGTCTTTGACCCTTCGGGGTGTGAAACTATATTGTATGTCAGTCTGATCATCTCGCAAGAGATAGTTCATGATTGTCTACGCGACCATAATATCACTGCTTGCGACCTGGGCATCGTGCTAACCATTATTCAAGTTTTAGAGCTTTCAATGTCGTATTCGTAGACATCAAATTTCAAGTCCTGTTCAACTGGTAAGTTAGACCTCTACAGAGTCTCGCTACTCCACACTACCTTTCATTCCACCCATCCCCTTGTTTCTTCTGATGATCAATTTTTTGTGCTTCGGCACGTTGGAATTACCGTCTGATGTCAAATGACGATATCAACTGGCTGTTTCTGATTCGAAACCTACATTTTCATTCTTTTCATCGCTTCAAACCTGCGAGATGAGCATCATTGCTAACGGTGAAATGCAGAATAGGACAAAGACTGTAATTGGAAGGTAAATATTATGCTTTCTGGCTTCCCAAGGACAGCAACATGCTCATGGACACTTTGTGATGAAACGGCACTGGGCTCCGAGTACTTTAGACGGTACATTTAGGATGAGCGATGACGCCTTTTTGCGGCAGGCCTAGAAAACCTCGCCCACTGATTGAATAACCATGAGCTCTCTGCTGAGCCTTGGAGAAGACTTCTACTTATCAAAGTTACACCTGCTAACACGTCTCAAGACTAACTCTTAGGTGATGCTATGTCGTAGTCGTTGTTGCCTGCGGATTGCTTGATAATTATTATGGTAAGCTTACAATTACATTGACGCATATCCCCTCTCTGCATATGATGATTCCCATTTAGATGACGAGTCTTATTTGCGCTTGCAATGCAGACAACATCTTTTTATACCATTCATGCAACTTCTGAAAGCATACCATTTGTGTCACATTCGTACTGGAAACTTGACATGCTCGCAATTGTCACTAACACTGGCGTTTTTTATAGGTATGTCTGAACAAGCTTTTATGATAGTGGCAATTGTGCACCCTCTTCTCTTATTCTCTCACTGTATCTTCAGTGATGAACCAAATACGAATCCAAATGACAAGCATATGTCTGAGCCGAAAGGCCACGAGCGACAGATTCTTTTTTATCTGACTCCTATTACACGAGAGAATGAAAGAAGAGGGAACAACCCATGTTTCAAGTCGATCATGTTTTCCTGACTGGAATTGTTTCAGTGAAAATGCGATTTTGAGCCATCAAAAAGAAGGGGACGATGAAAAAGAACAGACCACAGGAAGTCGTGTCTTTTGTAACAAAAGTAACAGCATGGTGCTGTATCTTGTTGCTAACGGTAAGCATCTTGTAACTTTGCACCCGCTATATTCTTCATCCATTTCCTCCATCCTGGGTTTTACATGATGACTTTAAAATTTTCACGACGGTCAACTTAGCCATAAGCAATGCCGATATTTGCCTGTGACAGGGCAACTACGCACTGATAACATACCCTTTCCAATCCACGCTGTGCTTGTGCTTGTTACTCCTGCAGTATTGACTTGTTTTGACTAACACCAGTCATAAGATATCTAGGTTTTATGCCATTTCCAACAATATTAATTACAGCTTGCATAGAAATGCAGTAATAAAATGAAAATACAATCCATCATACATGGCTTAGTCTATCCTATCTTGCTCCTGTGACTTGTGTTTGCGCTTATAGACAATACAGCTTGTGACTACAGTTGGCCCATTGTAAACTGAGGCCCAACATAAAACGAGGCCATAAATAATTACTTCTCCACCTACTTGGTCACTACATACTTTTACTTGACAGCTCGTCTGTTCCAAGGCCAAGGTCAACCTCCGTATACTTTCATTAAGTGTTATCAACTATGTGCGCCGACCACTAATAATAATCTGCATTAACAAGATAATCCAAACAATAAACCAGACCTTGGACAATTGGAATCATAAAGGCAAAAGTCAGCCCTATACACACACACACACATACACCACACCGCACCTAAAACAACACTCGATTGTGACAAATGCTGAATGGGTGGGTGGCTGATCTGCTCTAGAAATTAGACTTGCCGACCTCAGGTCAGGTCACCCAGTAAAGAGCAAAATTCAACACGCCCCCCCTTTCTTCCCTTCAGAACATTAAATGGCAGACAAACTTTTTCTTTACTTGGCTGCAGCCTTCTCTCCCGTTACTGCGGCTTCTTGTGTAGCTGCCACTACGGACGGCGTTGTAGGGCTGGCCACAGGAGTCTTGATGTCGGCAACGACGGGTGAGCTGGGCATTGCTGGAGAGGCTAGACCGTTGACACGCGACACGCCAGTGGTAGCACAATCCTTCATGGCTTCATACCAACGCTGGGCCTCGGCTGCTGAGCTTGCCTTGAAGTTGAGCTCTGAAGAACCTGTCAGCTTCGAGCTGAGGTTCTTGCTGATATCCTTGCCCTTCACACTAAATTTCTCGCCAGAAGGCGGGGATACAACAGCATCGGGCAAGTAAATAGACAACTCAGGCTTGGGATCAGCACGGATATCGTCTGTGTCGCGGAACTCGTGAAGGTATTTGCTAGGGGTAATAACATAGTAGGCTGAAGCATGGCCCCACGACAGCTTGTTGCGAGATTTACGCTCTAGAAGGCCTTCAACAACGGGCTGGGTTGAAGGATGCTTCATGTTGGGAAACACGATTGAATCAACAGCCCGAGGAGGGTCGTTGGGGTTGATCAGACGATCGGCACAACGCTCTTGGAACTTGCGCCATTCAAAATCGGCGGGCACACGCTGCACAGCGCCCAACATATCAGTGTGAAGCATGCGAATGTTCTCTCCCTGCCCACCAACAATTCCAGTAAAGGCTTCAATGGTCTGGGAAATAGTGCCCATAATGTGTGCCTCAAATGTGCAGAAGTTAGCTTGCACGGAAATCAGTTCGTTCCGGTGGTTGTTTTCTTCCTGGACCTGCTTGTGAAGTCTGTGCGCAACTCCACGGCGCACGACATATGGGTCATCATGTCCGGACACGCGGGCACCTCCAGACTCATGAGAGGCTGTTTGTTGACCCAACAGTTCAATTTGCTTTTGGGTAACGCCACGTGCCTTCTCCACATCCTTGGCACCCTTTCCAACGCCGTTGGCGAGTTCCTTGACCTTGAGCTTGATCTCCTTGTGCAAGCGTTCGAGGATGGGGAGAACTGCGTCCTTGAGCGACTTCTCTGTTTCAAGGTTAGTGTTAACAATAGCTTGAGTGTTCAGGCGAATGTTCTCGAAGAAGCTGGCAAAGCCAACGGCGTCGGCATCGAAATGGTGGCCCTCACGGAGAGGATTTGCAATAGTCTATGGAGTAAGGGCGATGATTAGCATGCAATGTTTTGGGTCAGGGAAGTGTTTGTAAAATAGGAGGTTTACCTTAAGAGCCTTTTCATACTCCTTGGCATGGGCCTTATGAATCTTTTCGACTGCGGTGATGTAGTCTTCGAGGTAGACAACGGCGTGCTTCCAGGCCTGAAGACGCTCCGCTAGCAAGCCAGCAGTCTAGAGAAACAGGGTTGTTAGCAGTTTGATCAAATGTATAACAAGCAGCAAGTGTAGATAATGGGGCGTACCGTATTGGGATCAGCATCGGGAATGGCATCATCGCTGAAACCGCTGAGGCCCGTCAGGCCAGTGGACGACCGGATGGGAATTTCGACACTAGACGGAGACGTGGGCTGGGTAATGGAAGCCATGGCGAAAAGCAAGCGGGGGAAGGTTTGTTGTGGGGATGTTGAACAAACGCGATTTATTAAAATAAGAAAATAAAGAGAGGGCTCCTGTTGATGTTGTCACAGGAAGTGAAGAAGCTGTAGCGGCTGTGACGAAGTGAATGTACAGCAAAATATGTTGGGAAGAAGTCAGCTGTTGAAAGATTTAGCTAGCAAGGGATGAGCGCAAGCTAAACAAGACGAAGGATTAAAGCGGGCGAAGAACGAGGGAGAGACAAAGAGGGGCCAAGGCCAAATATAAAGCCTGAAAAGAAGGGAGACTAACAGCGAGCTGCTATAATGATGTGAGGTGGAAGAACT
>NETT01000076.1:53442-64507 GCA_003449175.1 Ceratocystis smalleyi | reverse complement strand
GGGGGGGGGGGGGGGGGAGTTGTAGACTGCCCTGGCCTCTTCTTGTTGCCAAAGGGGGGGGGGGGCTACAAGTTTCATTTCGGATTCAGCACAAGTAGCTTGCTGGGCCCGACGACGAAAGACACTAGGTTAGACTGATTAAACTAGAATTAGCAACGAGACAAGACACGACAGTCCAAGTTCATGCTTCAGGCGTAATAACGCGGCTGGACTATTAACGCCGGAGTTTGAATATTGGACTTCCCTTGCCTCCACCCTCACGCCATTTTGCTGCTTTGCTATGCGGCTGCCGTGCTCCTGCCGCGCTGCTGTGCAGCTGCTGTGCAGCTGCTGTGCCATATTTACATACGGACCTGAGATTGGAAGGCTCTACAAGCCCTGCACATCTTGCACGTTGGCGGAGTAGCCTTGGGTGGGCGGCACGGAGAATTTAGCTAGCTTGCCGGCAAAGGGCAATTACCTGCTCTATTTACAGCACCTGCTGTGTTTTTTTTTTCGTTCTCTCCCCTCGTAGAAACTCTTGGCCTGGGCTTTATTTTTTGTTCTTTCCTAGCCTAACTACGAGAGTTAGCAAAGTAAGCACATAGCCAAGCTTGGCTGTTGCTCTGTCTCTTGTCCTTGACAATTCCCCTTGATTTCCGTCCTTTCCCTTTTTGTTAGATGACAGCATCATCCATGTTCCGTGTGTCTCCAAAAATACCACTCGCAGCAGCAAAATTCCGGGAAAAGAAGGGCGGGCGATGGGGAGCGAAAGTAAAAAAAGAGCATCAGGTATCAAGGTGGTATTGGCCGAGATAGAGAGTGGCAGTACTGGAGGGTTTTGGTTGCCAAAAAAAGGCTGAGTAGGAAGAGGAACAAGAACAACCCTTGGAGTTCTGGGGGAGGGGTAAGGAGGTGCAGAGGAAGAGCAAGAGCAAGAGCAAGAGAAAGAAGGGAGGATGGCGTTCTTTCCCTGCGCTCCCTCAAGCTCCAGGGTAGTTGCATCGGCGCAACCCAACATCTCCAACTACCATATAAACATCGCCATCACCTCGTTACTTTGTGCCGCCGTTCTTTCCTGTTCCCTTTCCTTCCCCAGGCACTGTCTCCCGCTCTTCCTTCCTTGTCTTAATTTTTCCTTTTCCTTTCCTTCTTCTTTTTGCTTCTTCTTGTTCCTTCCTTTTTGATAACACAACGGCACCTGACCACCACCACTGCTCTGTCCTCGCCCAACCAACAGACCAATCACGATCGCCGCAGTCATTTTGCCTTTCGTTGCTTACATCTACTATTTTCTTTGTATAATTTTTGCTTCTTTTTTCTTTCTCTCTTTTCTTCTTTGTGCATTAATTCTTCTTTTTTGTTATTTTCCTCTTTTTGTTCCTACTGTGAAGCACAGATACTTTTCCCTCCTTGCATCACTTAAAAAGATCTTAACCTACAAAATACCCTCAAAAAAAGCCTTACCTCGTATCCGCCGCTACAAGCACCTCCTCCCCCCCCAAACATCCTAACAATGACCAAGATGCGCTCCTCCCAGCGTCGCTTCCGCTCGTACATCGTGCTGGCCTTGGTGGTCTTTGCTGTCTACTATCTGTCCCCGTCGCATTCTGACCCGCAGGACTTTTACCGCAAGACCATGCAAGCCATGGGTAGTCACAATGGGGGTAGCGGCAGCACCCGGGCCGGCAGCTACGCCTCGTCCGTTGCTGCCTCCGCCCAGGGTCCGCAGCATCCCCCCATTCCTGATGCCCTGGACCACAAGGAAACCACCGATGATGCCGATGCCAAGGTCGTCAAAGAAATGTCCAACCGCGTCAAGGATGCCGCCGCACGAGCCAAAGATGCTGCCAACAAAAAGTCGCCCTTGAAGCCTGATCTGCCCAGCGAGGTTGTCGGTGTTGGCAGCTCTGCTGGCGGCCAGAATGGCAAGGACAAAGAAAAGGAAATCGCAAAGGAAGCTGCTGCGCACAAGACCGGCAAGGAAACCGTCATGTCAAGTGCACAGCTACAAGACCAGAAGGAACTGGTAGGCGATGGCAAGGCTATTGGAAAGACATCCGCTGCCGCATCGTCCCACAAGGAAGAGACTGAGGAGACTCCTCTACAACACGAAGCCGAGCTGGAGCTGACCAGCATTTTGAAGCGGGCACCTAGTGAGTCCCCCTCCCCCATCCTTGATGACCAGCCCTAGTGCATATCATCATGGCGCCGCCCGCCCACTTCCTTGCTAACGGACTACCCCTCCCTTACAGTGATTATCTTCTCCAAATCATACTGCCCCTACTGCAAGCGTGCCAAGAAACTACTTCTCGAAACCTACACCCTCGACCCCGAGCCGTACGTCGTTGAACTGGACGACCATCCGCTCGGCTCCGAGATCCAGAACCTTCTCGCCGAAAAGACTGGACGCAGAACTGTGCCTAACATCATGGTCAATGGAATTAGCATTGGCGGCAGCGACGACGTCGTGGCCCTCGATACTGCCGGTGAACTGGTGTCCAAGGTGCTGAAGCTGAGTTCGGCTCGCAAGCTGACCATGGTAGCCACAGCAGACAAGGCCAAGGCCCAGAAGACGGAAACTGTCCAGAGCAAGAACATTCCAGTCAAGAGGTCGATCCGCGTGAAGCGCTTCTAAATCTTGCCACCCCTTTGTCCTAATTTTCTTATTGTGTATATTCATTGGGCTCTGTTCTCCTTGAGCCCAGGCATCTTTCTCCTTTGTCTCTGGGTCTGGCGTTTATATATATACTGACGTTCATTCTGCTTTTGTCTTTCTGTCAATCCTACAATACAACATGTCTGCGGACGAGATTCTGTTTCTCCATCATCCTACAATACTCGTCCCGTGTAGTCAAGTGTGTGGTAATACTATTCCTGGTGTCGTATGTGCTAAAGACTGTATGTGGTTCAGGTGTTTACCGGGGCACCCTCAGGGTAACGTCCTCCGACGACCTCGAACCCGGCTAGGATCTTGTCAATCTGATCCATCTCCGCCTCCTCAAGCTCGACGGGTGCACAGTTCTCCTTGACGCGTTCAGCCGTAGTCGCCCCAGGGATAACAATAATATCGGGCATACCAGGCCGCTTGGACAGAGCCAACACCCAGCCAAGAGCCAGCTGAGCCGGCGTGCAGCCCTTCTTTGCGGCAAACTCTGCAAGCAGAGAGCACAGTTTCACGTTGATAGGGAAGGCCTCCTTACTGAAGCGTGGGAAGTGGTGTAGAGAGCTATCGGCGGGAATATCTTCCCACTTGCGGAAAGTGCCAGCGAGCATCTAGCGGGTTAAAAAAAGATGCTGTTAGCACCGACTAACGCGTAATCATATGGGAGGGAGAGCAAAACAATGAGAATCAGATTGCACATCCGCAAGGTACATGGGTAGGTGGTGGTATGGAGTCTTACTCCATGGCCTAGAGGTGAATAGGCGACGAGTGGAATGCCGTATTGCGCACATGCCGCTGTAATACCGTTGGTCAGGGGCTCCAGTGCCCACAGACTTAGTTCGACCTCGACAGCAGCAATCGTGACAATCTTGGCTGCCGCATGGATGGTGTCTGCCGACACTTCGGAAAGCGAGATGCCGCCCAGCTTGCCGGTATTGACATATTCTTTCTGAATTGTGCTAAATGTTAGCTCTAGCGGCACGGCCGGGTCCCGCCGTGCGCATTCAAAAACGTCCAAGAACTTGCGTCCACCCAGGCCAGCTAAGATGTTGTCAAGAGATTTGCGCACACCCTCCGGAGAGCTGTCGGGCTTTAGCGTTTTGGTGTCAACCCCACCCTTCATCGAGAGCACTACCTTTGTTGCTGCCTCGGGATAGGCAACAAAGAAGGCTGAGAGAACGGTCATACTGTTGTATGCGGGAGTGCCGTAGAATTCCCCGCCATTCCAGAAGGTTGCCCCGCTCGCTAGAGCAGCGTTCATGGCATCAAAGGCCTGGGACAGAGGACACGGGTTAGCGCGCCATGAGAGTCCTAGATGGCTGTGTTAGCAAAGGTGGGAGGACAGGCAGGGCTAGTGTGCAAGATCAATCTCACCCATGAGACCGTAGCCAACACGGCCAACTTCTTTTCCAGTAACAGAGGGCATTGCGAGAGCGTCGGTAGTTTGCAGAGGATGGTGGATGGAAATGTGAAATGGATGCTGCTGCTGTTGTTGTTGTTGTTGCCGTTATTGTTATTCTCGTGGCTGTTGCTGCTATTGTTGCTCTCGTTGTCGTTGCCGTTGCACTAGATTTATAGTTTCGTCCTTGGCGGCGCAACTGCGCTTAGTACAAGACATGCGAGAGCTGGACGCACTCGCCAGTGGCGGAACTGCGCTATGTCCTCCCCGCCGTGGGAACTGCTAGTCAGTAGGGGTGTATATTGCAATAGCCTTCGCCGGACAGTCTACGGGGGGAGCTGCCAGTATATAGACCTGAAGCTCCGTTGTCTGATACTGTCCATTCACCGACTGCTACTTCGCAGAACTTCGTTGCTGCTTGTACCATAGTACATAGAAAATAAAGAATGCCTGTCAAGTCATTTCGGGCCTGCTCTGCCAAAATCTTAACCCTTGTTGCCTTTTAGAACTCTGTTGCTATCACATAGTTGGATGGCTCTGCACGGCCGGATGGAATGCCTCTTCTTCTCTCAACTTTCTACATTTCAATCAATACATCCGGAGACGACTCCATTTGACACTCGCTAGAGCCATTGCTGAATCTAACCAGTGGTCTTGTCGCTACTCCGCCACCCGCTGCGTCGCTTATCAAAGTTCTCGCCCCCATGCTCTCTTTATTTGCTGCTAGTCCAACGTAGTGCTGCTTCTGCTTCTTGTCCGCCTCAGCCCGGTCTTCTTCAGCTCTGGACTTGCTCATAAGCTTCTCGAGAATGGTGTCAAGTTCGTTTTTAGCTCTTTCGGCATAGTCGCCCTTTTGGTTCTGTTTCTGCTTTAGTTTCTGCCTCTGCCTCCATCTTTGTCTCTGACTTTGCCCTTGCCTGTTGTTAGCGTTGTTGTCGTTTCTGATACTGCTGCTGCTGCTGCTGCTACTGCTGCTGCTGCTGCTAGTATTATTATGCATATTGCTGTCGTTAGGCTGCTTGGATATTGTCTTGTCGGTTTCAGCTCCGGGGTAGGCTTGGTGGGGTAGGTGAACGCACCGGATAGCAGATCCGGCTAGATACTGTGTATGCTGTTGTTTTCGTTGCCCTCTATCAGCGATGTATCCCTCATAGCCTCGGTTTCCAATTCTCGGCAGGTTGTTCATCAGGAAATACCAAGCAGGTGCCTCCTCTAGTCCAACAGTCTTGAAATCCGCCTCGGACTTTGGCATGTCGTGCCTATATATGCATCTCAGTCCGTAGCTGCAGTCACCCGTTTGGCACCAGTTTCGGCAGTAGCGCGCCTTCTTCTTCTTCTTCTTCTTCTTCTTGCTGGATGTCTGAGCGCGCGAGGCATCTTCGGCCAAAGCTGGAGTTAGAGCTAGAGACGGACATAGAGGAACACCCCCGTCGGTAGCAGCATGTCCTTCAATGCTGGCAGATACATCGCTACTACTTGCAACTGAATTTGCACTAGATAACTGTAGGCCAATGGTAGTCGGAACCAAGATCTCCGCTAGCTCAGGTTGCCACATGCTCTGATGATGGTTGCCATGGAGCTGGCCCTGGCGACCAAGCTGCGAGAGAGTGAGAAGCTCATCGTCACTGCAGTTGCCATTATGGCCATCACCAGCATCCTTGCCATGGTCCCGTTTATTAGTATTTTCTGGCTGGAGGAATGACACAGGTGTTGGGTCGTCGGGGCTCTCGCTGGTATTATTACTGGAACCAAGGTGCTTTGAGTCAAGGATAGAAGAGATTGCGTAGTGATTTGAAAGTTCCTCGTGCAAGGAGGGGAGACTGGAGACTGAAGGACTGGTTTTGCTCTCTTTTAGGTCATATTCCAAGTCGTCTTGAGTATGAACGGATGGCGAAGATAGGGCGTTATCTTTGTTACCTATATCCTTTCTTATATGCTGGAAAATCGACATATTCGTTAGTTCGGCGGCGGCCTCGCAAATAATCCTGCACTCGTTTTCAATGCCCAAACTGTATCCATGGCTGATGTTGTTGTCGACGCCCTCACAGCTAAGCGGTGCGGAGACATCTTCTAGAGGAACCAGCCCGACGCTGGTCCATTTGTTCGGGCCTATGCCGACATCATCGGCTGGAATACAGCGAGGAAACCCTGGGACTGAAACATGTGGAGGTAGGATGTCCAGAGGGACGAGAGGCACAAAGTAGAGAGGCCCGACTTCGCTAGTTGACTGCCGCTGAACACAGAATTTGAGGCTTTCCGAAGCAGACACCATGGTGGTGCGGCAGCGTATAGACAACAGGAACAGATAATAGAGACAGAACGAAGCTTGGAAAATGCGGGACTAGGCGTGCAAGAAAACGTGCGAATGGAAAGATGAAAGAAGATGCGAGGGAGAGGGCAATGCGATTGAGGGGACAGAGAGACAGAGACAGAGAGCAGTGAAAAAGCCTTCGTGGTGCCGGCGTTGAATCTTCTAGAACCGCAGCATGTGCTTTTTATAACGAGCCCGCTGAAAGCCTCGCCTCCTACGTTTGCTGCACAGAGCAAACACTGGTCATGGATGGACTTGTTGACAATTTAGCGACGGAGTGGGCAAAGCTTGCTCCGCAGGAGTGCGACACTCCATTCCGTCTTAACTTGGTTGTTTACGTAACAGAGGAGATGCTTCCACAGAGGGGTACCCGGATTGGTTTTCTTGCCTACCCTCATTTCATCTCAACGCGTATCCGCGCTTCCATCCCGTCAACACAAAAGCCAAGCTGATGAGTGCTGTCGGTTAATTCCACCTGCCGTTTGATCCAACGGCGCATCTTGCTTGCCTCGCTGTCCTTTTCCATCTTCTTCTTGGTTTCATCGTGCCGCTTGCTAGGCTCCTCTGACTGCAGGGCATCCTCGCGCTCTCGCTCAGCCTCAGCCTCCTCTTCGTCACTGCTATAGTCGCCATCTAGCCCTGCCGCTTCATCGGCTTCGTCCAACGCGCCTACAGGGTCCCATTCTCCCGTTTCCCAAACCAGCTTCAGCTGCATGGGGGCAATACCAAAATGGCGACCTAAAAAGCCTTTGACAGCGTAGATATCAAAAGACTTTGGAACTAGCCTGACATGCTCCTCGCCAACATCCTGGCTTTGCCCATTGTGCTGTGCGAGATAAAAGGTGACCTTAATCAGGCGGGCTTCCAGGAAATCAGGGTTGACTCTGTTTTGTCTGGTAATTTCGGGTGCCCCGTAGAGCTCGCACAGCGTCTTGTACCTGGGATGAAGCTTCAAGACAGTCTCTTCCTCTTCCTTTCCTACTGCAGCAAGCTCGCGTGCAATCCGGGAGAGGTAGAACAGCTCCGCGTTAGCACGGTCATCCGCGGTAATACTGACAAAGTTTAATATTTTGATTTGCGGCAGCCGTCCAATAGTGAACATGTGGGATTCTTCCGAGACACCCCTGTTTTGCTGTGCTTTTGTCGGATTATCCCCCAAGGTTGCCGTATCATATACAGGATTGTGTGCGATGCGGAGAGACATGAGTCCAGGAAAGCTCTCTAGAAGGCTGTCGACAAAATCCCAGGACGAAATGTCATTATACGACACATCTAGATGGTAGAGGCTTTCTGAGAAAACCGGCACCGGCGCATTGGGCTTCGTAACTGCAGATATGTAGTTGCCCTTCAGATGCAGGTTACGCAGCACCTTTAGCTTGGTGATAGCGGAGAGATCGGAAATAGCCGTGAATTGGTTCAATTCCAGCTGCAATGAGGTCAGCGTGTCGACAAGAGAGCCTAGTGGGAGCTGAGGGAGAATGGAAAGCTGGTTTGTGCTGCAGTTGAGATTGGCCAGCTCGGGGAAGTGGGCCGTGATGCAGGTAATCTCTTCCCACGACATCATGTTCTCATTCAACGCGAGTTCCTTGACATGCGCGAATGCAGACCCGGCGTTTCGGAGACCGGCGTCGGCCGCGACATCCCGGAAGCGATTTCCGCTAGAAAAAGAAGATTAGCACGCATGTACAGCAGCATCAAAACGGAAAGAGACACTAGGAAGCCTACCCCATGCGCAAGCTCTTCAGGTGGGCCAAGTCTTTGCAGATATCGACTACCACACCCACGCTCTCCAGCATGTTGCGGCTCACGTCCAGTTCCTGGATAGACGGCACCATTTCCTTGACGCTCTTTTCACCCTCTGCCACCGCAAATGCTACACGGTAGCTGCCGACGATAACGATCTTGAGCTGGTCCACTCTGGCTAGCTGACGACGGACCTTGTCAAAGCCGACCTCCTCGGCCATCTTGGTGCCGATCCTGATCTGTTTGGCAGCGCGGATGGCCTGAGTCTCTGGGTCAACCTCAGACGTATACTTGTCTAGCACAGCGCTGATGAAGCTTTGAGCGGGCTTCGCAGGCCGTGAAGGCCGGACAAACGACCCGGCCGTGGGGGAGTTGGAGGCGCCTGTGGTCACAGCAGTCCTATTAGCAGACAGTTCATGCGGCTGCTCGGAACAGCGATAGCAAAGGAGAAGGGAGCCGCCTTACACGTAAAGTATTGCTTTTCGTTGTGGTGGCCTGAATGCCGGCCACGGGTCGGGTCATCCCACTCGACGCCTAGCCATTCTCCTGCCGTCGACTCTACTTTGCCGATGTATCGAACGGTGCAAAGAGCGCCGTCATAGCACAGGCGTTGGCCGATGTAGAAGGACATGTGAAGGGATTTGACTATGGGACGAAAGCTTGACAGCCTATTGATACCTCTGCAAGACCGGAGTAAGCAATCGGACCTATCATATATAAGGCCAACTAATCTAGCCCAACGGACTTTGTCGTGATCGGCTGCCGAATGCTGGATCTGGCGGAGTTGTCAGACGGGATCAAAGCTCCACGAAGCTCCACGAAGCTCCTCCTTGGGCAAAATCACGGTTGTCGTGGCCCAAGTGGGGCTTTTTAGGGTCACTGGATATTAACCGTGATCTAATACGTAATGACTAACCCTAAAGACGTCATGTTGGGATAAATGTAAATAGCCTATGCAACCAACGCCGAAGTAGGGTTCGAATCACGTAGTTTACTAAGCCAGCCCTTTCTCGGCTCCTAGTAGCCCCCTCCCGTTTATAAATTCCTCATTGGCCCCTATCTCGGCCAGGCTTAACCTAGATTTCTACAGCACAAAGCTCTGGCGTCTGAATCTCCAGCAATCTTGATATACTATTGATCGTCATGGCCGAAGCCAAGATCCACTCCAGTGCTGTTGTCGGCTTTAGAGACGGCAAATCCTACGATAACTTTCGGCCTAGTTATGTGGAGGAAGCGGTCTCCGGGCTTCTGGCGGGCCTGAATCTGGCCGGGGCCAAAGGGGCTGCTGTGGTCGAGGTTGCTGCTGGCACTGGCAAGTTTACTGAGAGCTTGGCTCGTCGTCCCGAGGCCTTCAGGATCACCGCCATCGAGCCGGTAGAAGGCATGCGTGAGCAGCTAGATAAGAAGAATCTCCGCAATGTTGTTTCTGTTGCCGGCACTGCAAATGCAATCAAGGCCGAGACTGGATCGGTAGATGCGGTCATCGCAGCCCAGGTAAGTGCTTTTGACTTGTGTCGTTGCCCATGCTGTGAGTGCAGCGGCGGCCACATTGCGAAACAGATGTTTAACTAGTTGCTTCAAGTCCTACCATTGGTTTGCAAAGAGGGATGCCATGAGCGAGTTTGCCCGGGTACTGAAGCCCGATGGGTTGTTGGGCCTTATCTGGAACGTGGAAGACTGTAAGTCCCACCCTGGAGCATCTGGCATAGCAGCGTGAGAGGCGCGGCTTCTACTAACCGCCCGACGCACAGACAACAAGCCCGCAGAGTGGCCCGCCGTCACAGAGTGGGAGGAGGAGCTGAACAAACACATTCTTGCGCTGCCTCCCGACGGCCAGGACAGATTCCGCCAACTCAGCTGGCGAAATGGATTCTCCCCGGCTGAAAATACGTCGTCGGATGGCGTCCAGCTATTCCGGACTCCATGCAATGAGGCCCAGAGCGCGGTCTGGTCGAGCCGCCTTACACCAGAGGAATTGTTGGGCCGAATCAGCACACTGAGCCAGGTGGTAGCGTTGGAGGGCTTGGCACGCCAGGAATGGATTCAAAAGTACTGGGCAGTACTGAAGACAGCCGAAACGGCGCAGGATGGCACTGTTGAAGTTCATGGCAAGACTTTTTACGCATGGTCACAGAAGATGCCAGGACAGGATTCGAGCAAGTGAGACGAGTGGATGAAGGGTATTATTTGGGCTCAGCAGGTCATATCGCGTTGCTAGATTAGAGGGAGAGACGAAGGAGAAGAAGGTAGCGAATGTTGCCTAGCAGTAGTGGATAAGATAAGAAACGCTTCAGAATGATCAGTCCGCTGAGATGTACATGACTGTGATGATGAGACATTAGCTTGTGAGTGCGTCTTGGATGGGGACATAGACCATGGACGTTTCTAGCCCAGGTATGAGCCGCGAGCCGCGAGCACAGATTCATAAGCGGCGAAAGGATGCTGGACTAACCATTATTGCCTCTTACGAAGGCATCACCGTAAGCCCGACGCTTCACACCGTTGACAAATTCCTCCGTCTTTTCGAGGGCGATGTTCATGTACCCATCAACCGATTGAAGCTCGCCTGTAGAGGTTAGTGGGAATTGGCCGAGGACAAGAAAGACGCCCGCTAAGCCATGGGCGGGGCCAGGCGAAGGCCAATCATCCGACCCGACTCATGCTAGACAGACTTACCCTTGTAGACGACGCCCGAGTTCAGCTTCACGGTGACCATGTTACCAATGATGTCACTTAGGAAGCCAGAAGGGTCTTTGCCATCGGCGCGGGCAGCAGCAGTGTTTTCCATGATGGTATGTATGGGCAGAAGGCAGAAGACAGAAGGCAATAAGAGCAAAAGATAATGCTGCGCGGTGTAGGAGGAGCGCAATCAGTTGAGGTCGGGCCAGACTGAGCGGCAAAGCCAATGGATGCTGGATTTCATCACGACAGCACAGAGACCCACTTTGACAAAGCGCCACATTCGGGG
>NETT01000076.1:38536-53337 GCA_003449175.1 Ceratocystis smalleyi | reverse complement strand
GGGGGGGCTGTGCGCCGCACCGCAGGCGTAGACGCCACAGGCGGTAGGACGAGTGTCTAGCAGTCCAACGTTCTCGTTCTCAGCTCATGAGAAATACTTTTACTCAAACACCGTTATTTGATCTGTCACTGTTATATCCCATCACTTTGTGTACCATCATGCATCCTTTCTATGCCACTGTGCAGCCACAGTATCTGCTAGCTAGCCCCACACTGTGGCGAGTCAGTACAGGCTATCTTATCGGCACGTGACCAGGCGCTGGCTAGCTAGCGACATGTTCTCCACTAACAAAAAGTATCGCGGGCACGCGCTCAGCCGCTTCAGGCCCCGTGCAAGTAATGATGGGGTAAAAGCTATTACGACGCTCGCCCTATTTGACCCAGCGCAGTCAGGCTGGCGTCTTTTGTCTCTCCTTCTGCTGTTTCTCTATTTCTCTATTTCTCCGTCATCATTCTATCTGGAGCCTGCTTGGACTTGATGTGAGGGTAGACCACACTGCACCACGACAAAGAAGAACAACTTGTTTTGGGCGTCCTTTTTATCTTACCTTCTTAGACTCATATCATGTTGTGCACGCAGCTAATTCTCAGTTATTTTGACTTTGACTTTGATTTTCGCCGTTGATTCAAACTAAGACTCCATTCTAGCCTGCTCTGTCTCTGCATCTATACGTACTCATTGCAGACTATTCCTTACTCTGTTTTTGTCCCCTCTCCATCCTTATTTCCACCACTACGCCCCAGCCATCATGGAATCCAGCGCATCCTCCGCTTCAAAAAAGCTCCCCTTTAAGCGGCGCACAACCCGCAAGGTTGCTGAGTCCAGCGGCGGTACGGAAGACTCGCTCAGCCTGTTCAAGCGGTCGACCCAGATGATCCCCAAGTTTGTAGCCGAGGCCGAGGAGCGTGCAAAGCGGGCAGAGATGTTGAAAGAGAAGCACAGGCGGGAGCGAGACGCTATGGAAAAGCGAGCCCGCGAGGGCGATCGCGATGACGACGATGGAGCGCTCGAAGAGATGCCCAAGAAGCGACAGACTACAGAGTCCAAGTCGCCTTCCTCTAGGTGAGGCAAAGCTTTGTATTGGGCGCACGCCAGATATCATAGTTCGCATGCAGTCTTTAAGCTAATGCTCATTTAACAGCTTCCGCTCTCCTGGCAGCTCTCATGCCGTATCGTCCCCACCACGCTTGGACAGCCAGAGTTCCAGCCTCAACAGCAGCCAGAATCCCAGCCAAAGCCAAAAGGAGGTGGCCCCGTCTTTGTCGCTGCCCAATATTTCCGAGGTTGTTGAGCTAGACTCTGACTCCGACTCTAATCCCAATCCCGACAATGCGGACGACGACGACGACGGTTCTCCATTAGCTGTTGCTGATGATGTCGGAGATCAAGTACCGCCAGTCCCTGTCGACCAAGTGTCTGATCCCGAGCTGCAAAAGTACATTGAGGAAGCACGCAAGGCTCGACTACGCCGTGAGCAACTTGAACAGCAACAACAAGAGCGCGCGCAAAACTCGGGAAACAGTACGTCCGATTTGCCCACGACAACGCCGCCCAAGCCCATACGAGGACAGTCCATTACAACAGTCATTGTTTCCCATATCCCCGGCACTAGCGAGTTCCCCGGGTTCCATATCCCCGTCGAAAAGCCCCTAGAGGAACTCAAGCAGTCCTGGATCGAACAGCAGGCTCTACGCGGCACTCCCGTCCCCGATAAGCACGACGTCGTGCTCACATGGCGGGGCAATGAGATATATAGTACCACTACGCTGCAGAGTCTGAATATTGGCGTAGGAACTGGTAGCGGCGGCATGTTACGCGTCCATCTCCGCGGTGACTCGAAGAACAACTCGGGCTTCTCAGCCGACGGACGCAAAGTCATCTTCGAAGCGTGGACACATGCGCTGCTACAGCAGGATCGCGAACGCAAGGCGCGCATGGCCCTGCACGACAGTGATGATGACAGCGGCGCTGGCGCTGATGACGGAGACGGCCTTGGTGCCTACAGTAGCGGTGCAGCAGGCAATTATGCTAGCGCTGCAACTGCTACAAGCCAGCTTGCGGACGAGGAAGACACATCACAGACCAAGATCCGACTGACGCTGCAGGCGAAAGACGGACAGACAGCAAAGCTCAGCGCAACACCAGAAACGCAGATATCCATGCTGGTACAGGCATTCATGCGGAAGAACGAGGTTCCGGCCGGGATGCGTGTGGAAATTCGATTTGATGGGCTTGCGCTTGATAATGACTCAACACTGGAGGATGCCGAGGTTGAGGATCGGGATACAATGGAAGTGCACTTTGTTCCAGCCTAGATATGGATATGGAATGTGTAGGCCTGGCTTAAACAGTGTTTTCTTTGCAGTTTGTTGATAGCGTCTAAACCTCGCCATCGCGTTCTGTATATATTGTTGCGTACATATAGGTGTTATATGTGTATTGCCGGAGCTAGACCTTCTCCTTCTCACCTTGCTGGATCTCAACACCAGCGCTCGTTTGGCTCGCGCCACTGTATCTTTAATATTTCAAAAATCCGTCTCTCATCATGAGCCTCTACCAATTCGCCCTGTGTGACTCTCTTCCTCTGCGGACCACGCATCACATTTTTCCAGAGCCCATGCTGGTTCAGCCTCATCCCCTTCTTGCTCGCCAATAGCCGCATACTGCGGTTAAAGATGTCGTTGCCCGTAAAGTACAGCATTGCCGCGCCGATTTCCGAGTCTGGTACTAACAGAAAGTCAATCCGCCGCCAGACTGGCTTGTATCCCCCCGAATCGATATTCTCTCGGTCTGGATACACCTCTTTTGCTACTTCTTTGGGGAGCACACAGCAGCCGTGCCACTTGCTACTTGATGTCTTGGAACTGGCCGCCAATTCTGCCACTAAGAAGCCCTCCTTCTCCAATTTCTCTACCAACATCTTCATCAGCGGTGCAACCTCTTCGATGCTCGCCGAGCCAGGCTTTGTTAGCAGGAAATCTATATCATGTGACGAATCGGCGCCCCGGCGATAGCTCCCACAAACCAGGGCCTGGGCACCCAGGTCAATCTCAGTAAGCGCTCTCTGTACATGTACCATCAGGGCCGTCATCTCGCGGCGAGGGATGCGCATGTTCAGGTCCGTATAGTGCTCAACCCCCAGTTTTTGGTTTCTGGTCAATCGTCCCTTTTCCATCAAATCGTTGAGTGTGCGCAAGCCTTGGGCAATCCAACGCTGGGCCTGGATAGTGCCAGAGCCGTAGACACCCATGAATAGAGTGAAAACCTCGGTGAGTGGGTCGTCGCGGGCGTACTCAAGCCGCCGCAGCCTATCGGTACTGGCGATTTCCTCAATCTTGAGAGCCAGTCGCAAACCAATATTTGGCAGACGACATGCTTCAGAAGCAGTGCGAATCGGCTTTCCGCAGCGTTCCAAGCTGCGGATGGCCTTGCGGTAGGCAGTAATACGCCAGTGGTCGTTGGTCTGCGTATAATAGTCACACATTTGCTGAAGCATCTCGATGATGCGGCCATTAGGGCCCGTGGTTTTAGTGCCCTGGAGTCCACCTTGGTGGCAAGCAAAGCGATGCTCGAAGGCAATTTTCTTTTGTTGAGGCCGAGAGTTTAGATGACGGCGCTGGCGCGATCTAGAGTCCGCATCAGAATCGGTATCGCTTTCTACGTCTAATGCAACCATGTCATAAGAAGCCTCGGTTGGTGCAATCGTCGACTTCGTGTCATCGTCAGAAGCTTCATGGTCGAACGGGAGGTCTTTGTAACTTTGTATCATTTCAATATACGACGAGAGCTGGTCGTTTTTACCTGATGGGTCTTTGGGTGCCTGAGGTTCTTGCTGTGGGAGTGGTGGTCGCTTAGGGCCTGGTGTCACGGTAAGGTTAGAGTCCTTTGTCTTAGCCCGAGCTTGAGGCATTGCTTCACGCGACAGCTCTGCTTTAGAGTGTATATTATCAGGTTGGCCATTGCTCTTCTTGGGGTCCACAGCATCGGCCTTGAAATCAGCATCATGCCCTGGCACACGGTATTGTAACTGCTTAGGATTAAGCAAGCGGCGGAACCTGACGCAATCTACAGTATAAGCCTCATTGACAACCAGTGCTGTTGGCTTCATTCCCACCAAGAATCGCTCAATATCACTCCACTGGAGAGACTTGTCGACCACAACATACATTGCTTCATGAATGTGGCGCACCCACTGTGCACCGTATTGCTTTGCCTTGGCAATGCGAGCTCGTCGCGTCAGAGCAATGTCATCGTTCGGAACAAAGTACATTGTGAGACGAGAAAAAAAACAGCCCGCCTCTGACACAGGGTTGTCTGGGGGTTTGACCTCACGTTGCTGACGCTTCTGTGCAGTGGGATCTGAAAGTTGCACAGCTTTAGTCTTCCTCCTCTTGGCTGTGGACAATCCGTCAAGCGCCTTGCCAATGTGCTCCGGGTCGCTAGGTGCTGGCTCCAAAGCCTGTGCTTTCTGAAGACCAGTCGGGGTCTTTCTGGCATGTGTTGATTGCACTGCATTCCCTGCTAGCTCCTTTGTGGGCACCTGTGCAGTCTCGACTAGAGCGGACCGATCACACAAAGCCTCGGCGACATTTCCACCTTCCAGGATTGTCTCGGGGATCGTCGAGACTTCCTCGTCAACATACGCCTCGTTTTCAAGATCGCACGCTTCGTCTCGACGCCTTTTTAGCTGCGAGTGTGCTTCTGCCGCGGCGCGGCTAAGGAAGGCGCGGCTTGCCTTCCGGGCAGACAGCCCCGGATCACTATGCTCGTCGCTGTCGTTGTCGTCTAGATATTCTTGAAGCGGCTTGCCGCGTAGTAAATCGAGATCGCGAAAATAAGTTGTTTTGGACATGTGATGACCCTGCTGCATAGCACAGCTAGCAAGCCCAAGGCCCAAAAAGAAGACGTGCCCAGACTGTAGCCGAAAAGAAAGTTAGACTTGCCTCGTAGTCAGGGAAGCAAGTATAAAAGGAATTAATTAATCAATGATCACCAAGTATGTCGTCATGTTTGTTTTCTCTTACAGCCATGCCCATGACAACCAACCTAGATAAGGAGGCCGAGCCGGTGACAGCCGGTGACAGCTGGCAGACAAAGTTTTCGGTCATAATCCTGGTTCAACCTCGATAAACCCGTTCAACACCATTGGCAAGATGGCCGAGCGGTCTAAGGCGCTGTGTTCAGGTTCTTGCTTAGCTCAAAACCTTCGCAGTGGAGCAATCCGCGCGAGTTCGAATCTCGTTCTTGTCAACACCTCGTACGTCATGACTCCCAGCCCTCGGGAGCTTCTTTTTGCCGCCTGATTACCTGATATCTATCATGCAGGTTCATGTATCCTCAACTAGAGCATCAAATGAACACCCGCCCCTATAGTTGCCACGACATCCCATGCTCAATACATGCAATCATATATTGCATCAATGTCACATGGGTCACATCAAATAAACTTGAGTCTTTTTTTTAATAAAAGCTTATATATAGACGGGGTAGCCGTGCGAATTTCAATAGTAAAACATACAAAAGAGATGGAGAAATAATGGAAAGAAAAGTAGATATCAACAAAAACACCAGCCAAGTAAATCCGTCCCGTAGTATTCCGTGATCGAACAAGGCATCATCACAGAAGGAGTGCCGAGCAAAAAGCAGCAGCATAGGCCACTAGCTCCAAATAAGTCGGCAAAGTAGAAGGGAGACTAGAATAGAAAGAGAGGGGGGGGGGAAAGGAGACAAACAAGAGACTGGCGAGAACAAGACTTCGCATCCAAGAATAAATTCCCTTTACCGGCCTCCGGCTTGGTCCAGTCTTGTTTCTACATCCGACGAACACCCGAGTCGATATTATCCATCAGCGGGATCGAGTTGTTCATATTAACTGTCTTCTCGAAGCCGCTGCTGGGTGGAAAGTTCATACCCTCAGCTGAATAGCGGCTAGCTACTTCGTTGTCGACGTCATTGAGGACCTCGCGCGTCAACTCAACGTAGTCATAAGCGAACTCGCCAATCTCCGAATCATCAATACCCAAGATTTCGGCCTCTTCACTGGCACGCAGGCTGAGGCCTGGAATAAGGTTCATGACAAATAGAATGACGCAAGTCAGCGTAAAGGAATAGAAGCCACCGCTAAATGAGTCGGCCAACTGATAAGCAAGCTGGACCCAATGCTTGTTGAGCCAGCCACCGTCAATCGAGCTGACGCCATCAAGAGCAGCAACGTAGTCGGCAGCAAAGAAGGCAGTCAGGATATTTCCAGTGAGACCGCCAATTCCATGAACGGCAAAGATATCCAAGGCATCGTCAACGCCCAAAATAAACTTAAGCTTGGTACCGTAGTTGGCGAAGCCAGCACCGAGAGCACCAAAGACAACCGCAGACCAAACAGGCACATAACCAGATCCAGGGGTAACTGAAACAAGGCCAGCAACAACGCCAGAGCAGAAGCCAACAGTTGACCATTTGCGCTCGAGTCTGTAATCTAGCAAGCACCATGTAATCCCACCAACACAAGCAGCCAGGTTAGTAACCATAGCAGCGATGACGGCACGCATGTTTGCAGCCAGAGCAGAACCGGCATTGAAACCAAACCAGCCAACCCACAAGAAAACAGTGCCAATCACAATGTGAGTAACGTTGTGCGGGCGATAGTTCAGTTCATGGGTGCCATGACCACGACGCTTTCCAAGGACCATGGAGTATGCCAGAGCTGCACTGCCTGAGGCAACATGCACAGGCGTGCCTCCAGCAAAGTCAAGGCCGCCCATCTTGTTGGACCATCCTGAAGGGTTCCAGGTCCAGCATGCAATAGGGTCATAGACAACGGTTGCCCAGACAAACATGAAAACAACGCAGGGGAGCATACGGCCACGTTCAGCGACAGCACCGGTCGCAAGAGCAACAGTAATGGCAGAGAACATTCCTTGGTATATAGCAAACAGCAAATCGGGGATGCGATCAGAGCCAATAGAAGGGTGTGCGCTAACGTGACGGAAGCCAATGTTCGTGAGATCGCCAATGAAGTTGTTGGCAGTCCGCGAAAAGGTAAGCGAGTAGCCCCAGAAGAACCATTGGAAAGAAGTGACGGCGACTGACATCACAGAAAGCCAGATAAGAGAAAGGGCCGATTTGCGACGGGCAAGACCAGAATAGAAGAAACTAATGAAAGTATGGAGCACCGGTTAGCAAGTTGTTGTCCTGGAGCTTCCAGAGCCAGAGACGGGTTTTCTTACCCAACACCCGGAATCATGAGTAGCACCAAGGCTGTGGCGGTGATGACCCAGCCAATGTCACCGGACTAAAGGAACTGGCGTTAGCTTTTGCGAAGAAAAGGGGATTTCATGGCACGATGCAAAGCAGTCCAATCATAGCCAGACTCGAAGGAGAGTGAAAGAAACCCCATGCCTAGCTTAGCATCTTGAGTCGGAAATAGTCGCAAGCATACCTCATACCAAATGTTGACATCGTAGCGGAGCGGATCAGCTCCAGTCACATCTGTGCCATTGTAGGGCACCTTTTTAACATAATTGAGGTTTTCCAAATCAGGATTTGAGGAAGACATTCTGAAGAAGAGTTGGAGACGAAAACTGCCTCCGGCTTATGATAAGAATATCGTGGCGGGGNTTTTTTTTTTTTTTTTTTTTTTTTTCTCGAAACAGTGAGCGGGATTTGGTGTTTAAGAGAAATGGTACACGAAACAAAGTAGGAAAAAAGAGAAAGAAAGGAAGGAAAGAAAGGAAAGAAAGGGAATCAGCGACTCAGGGAGACGAGAAGAAATGAATTGTCGGTGATAATATGAACGAGAGGACAAGTCACGAAAATGCTAGACCCAAAACCGAGGAATGGGAAGCGATGCGCAAAAAAGGCAGCAAAATCGCATGAAAAGAAGAGACGGACCTGTGGTGGAAGCAGGAAAATGAAAGCTGATATTAGCAAGGTACAGAAACGACAAGGGAGTGGTGAGATAAGGGAACAATGAAAGCCGAAACAAAGAAGAAGAAAAAATGAGAAAAGAAGAAAAAGCAGGCCACATCCAATACAAGCGAAACGACTGGGGGGGGTGGGGGGAGCGGAGCAGGAAGAACAAGGCCGGGTCGCGATAAGAGAGCGTCAGTTACACCTGACGGCTGTCTGCTTGTTCTGTTCCTGGCCTGGTTTTGATGGGGCGCTGCATATTCCCATGCTTTGCACTACTGGGGCTGAGAGGACAAGAGTCAAGGGCAAAGAGCGGCAATTTCCAAACAGTGGATGGGATGGCCATACCGTTTTTGTGGTTGCTTTTGCTCGTGGAAGAAGATGGATACTGCATGGAATTTGGTGGTCAGGGCGTTCAGGGCTCACCTTAGGATCTAGGCTGTCTGCAGGTGCAAATGGAGCCCAATTGGGGCACAAACAACAATGGAGTTGAAGCCGAAGAAAAGAGCTGGAAACAAGGGACAAACCAAGGCAAAAACAGTCAACAGCCAAAAAGAGGAGACGATACGAAAGCAAGAGAAAAAGAGGGGGGCGATGAATTGGGGATGGGGGACAAAAGGTGATCAGGAAGCAAAAAGGCTGAGTGATCAGATCTAGGTCCGGGATGCGTAGTGCGTTGAAGTGGAGGCTCGGGCTTCTGGACGTGCCTATGATCGGGCTATGGAGAAACGACCAGGCGAGAGATAGAGACGGAAGAAAGCCGCACGGGGCGCAGAGTGGCAGGCCGAGACGAAAAGCGAGGTTTAGATGTGTCGAGGAATGGCGAAAATAAACATGGGCAACATGGAAAGTAGGGAAGAATAAATAAATAAAAAAGTGGATGGCAAGAATGTTCCGAATAAATGCCGGGCTAGATGAAAATCATTGAGGCGGCAGGCCGCGATTATTTAGATGGTGAGAGGGAGGAAAGGATAAGGGAGAAAGAGAGGAAAGGATAAGGGAGAAAGAAAGGAAATGAAGAAAAAGAAGAAAAAGAAGAAGAAGAAGAAAAAGAACAAAAAGAAGAGAAGAAATGTGTGAAATGTGTGAAAAGGAGAGGAGCAATCTAGAAGAGAGGCAAGAAGCGAAGTTTTTTTTCTCTTCTTCAGCGAAAGTTCAAGGGAAAAGAGAAATAACCAATGTGTTGGTGGTAATTACCCCCGGCTTCGTTCTAGTTGCGGGCGCTCCTGGTGGACATCAGCGTGTGGTGTGATTTGGTGGGTGATACGGCTCAACTCAGTCCGAGCAGGTCAAAGGCAACTGCTCGGAAAAAACAAAAATGGACGCAAAAAACGAATGAAAACAAGAGCGAAAGAGAAGGAAAGCAAGAACCCGGGCGTTTGGGGCAAGGAGTACAGAGGGGAAAATAGCAAGAGCAAGAGCAAGACACACGGGATGACCAGCACAAACAGAGAAGGAGCAAATAACGAAACGGGCGCAACTGCCTACTTGTAGATAATGCGCCTTGAAGAAGAGCATGCAAGCATACATGCCCTATCGCGATAAGCCCGCCCTCCCCTCCAGCACAGCCAATGAAATGGCACGATAAGCGACTAACACTAAAAACCAGCAAAGCCCTCCGCCGCTATCAATTCATTCGGATCGGATCTATTGTTGCCTTGCCTTGCCTTGCCTTGATCAATTGCGCAGATCGACAGCAAACTCAAACACCTGTCTTGCTCTTTCCCTTTCTATGGCCCTCGAGTCTCCCCCTGCTTGCAAGGCGACTGCCATGTCTCATCTGCCTTCACTTGCACGTTTGCTCAGTTTGCAGGAAAGCCCAGGCCAGGAAGCGTGTATCCGGGCCGCTATTGAGTCGAGGCTTAACTAGGGATCTATTCATGTCTTGGGAGGGGCCCAAGGCTTACCTGTACCTGGCCTAGCCGCTCTTCACTGCTTGTGCTTGTGCTCGTGCTCGTGCTCGTGCGCATGCTTTGTTCTATAGCAGTGTGAGAGACATAAACACAGCAAGAGGGCTCAGGGCAAGGGAAGAGCGGCCTTCCGGCCCCCTCTGATGCTCTTGCCCGTCGCGCTTTCTTGTTTGTCTTTCTTTTTCTTCCGGCTCTTTTCTGCTCCTCCTGGAAGGGGCCGCATCCTGTTTAAGCAGAACGCCCTCGTGTGTTGTCGTACAGTCCCACTTCCACTCAACGGACAGCGCAAGCGCAAGTGGCCATACCAAGCATCCAAGCATCTCTTCTCCTTCAATCCTCTCGGAGGTCTTGCGCTAGAGTAGACAGACAGAGCCTGCATCTGTCGGGATGGGTATGGCACGGGAACTTTAGAGATCCCGGGGCCTTTGTCCAGTCTCAAACACGCTCTCCAAGTCCATGCCGAGCCTTTGCCATGCGTCCAACGTTAGTGGGTCGGGTAGAAAATAGGAAACGCGGGAAGGGCACTTGCAACCTGGAGTTTGACAGTCGCCTTGCTCCTCCCCAGCTCATTGTTTGTACAGATAAGTCGGCCTTTCTCCTCCTGCTCCTCCTCCTGCTCCTCCTCCTCCTCCTGCTCCTCCTCCTCCTCCTGCTCCTCCTCTTTCTCTCTCACTACCATATTATCTAGCCAATACATCCGGCCTCATTCGCCAAGCGTCTGTGCTATGCAACAGAGATAGTTGTACGATCATGGTTGGTCGCCATTCTTCTTCCCCTTGGGGGCCAGCAGGAAGGGAAAGGGGAGGGTGATAACGCAAGTGGGTTTCCAAGTAGCAGTATCATGTAGCAACATTCAAAATATTGGCAGGAAAAGAAAAAGGAAAGCGGGACAAACGGACCCTGGGCAAAGCCATCGTCAGAAAGTCGCACTGTGCCTGGCTCAGCTATCCTGGTGCCAAGCTGAGGAAAGGGACGGGTCTGCACACAGTGCCTGCCTCCCCGTTGCCCCTTTGCTAGGGATGAGGCTGCATATAGGCCATTTTCTCGACACGAAGACCTGAGGTTGTATTCCTTTTTCTGAACTCACCTTCACCCTCCCCGGTTCCTATGCTACGTGTCTCGGTCGCAAGCCTGAAGATCCAATATCGACCATGAGCCTTTCAGCAACAATACAGCGTCTTTTCGTCAAAAGAGCTCCCTTCAAAGACAACCGATAGGAACAAAAAGTCTCTCTGTCTGTCAATGGCTAACAAGGAGAAACTTGCTTGAAACAAACAACTGCAAAACCTTGTTTTTATGATTCTTACTCATTGTGTATCGTTGCATGGATAGTCCGGACGACTTGACATGGCATGGCATTGCATGGCATGGCATGACATGGCATGACATGGCATGGCCGTAGTCCTTTTTAGAGTCTCCCCTCCATAATATGTGTTTAGCCCTGCATTGCCTAATCTCCTCTGCTTGCTAACAGTCTGCTGTACCTCACCGATATCATTTCTTTTTTTTGCATTTTGTCTGCATATCGTCATGCACCACAGACACACAAAGAGCCTGGAATTACCATGGCATTCACTACTTTTATGTTCTCTTCTGCGAAAGTAACGTGTACATTGTATAGAGTCTGACGGTGATAGATATATAGACAGTCCGAAGACAATAGTGTACTACGAGAAAGAAAACCAAAAAAAAAACCCAGATTGTGAAGAACCACACGTCTCTAACAGATGTCGTGGGTCAAAAAAGAAGAACAAAACTCCCATAGAGCACATTGTTGTCAAGGGCTATGGTCTGGACGTGCTGACACCAGGCTGTTCCTATGGAACAGTTATACCAGGCGCTGGTAGCACGAACAGGCACTTCGCCTTGGGATCCAAAGGCAGTACGCCTTCGAAATAATCCACATTAGGGTCACAGGCCAGCGCTTCATGAGTGACCTGCTCGCGGGTAAGGCCGTACTTGGAGACAAGAATGTCCATTATTCCGTTCTGAGGATGATAGCTCTTGTCGACAAGCGTGGCCATCGTCCAGTTCTCGGGGCCATTGTCGATGCAGAGAGACGACGAGCCGATGACCGCATCACTACCAACACACGTGTCGGCAGGGTTGCTAGTCTGGTTGGCCACAGAAATCATGAATCCCTGGCTACGCAGCATCAACGCGGCCGCCCACACTTGGAGGGCGGGCCCGGCCGTGTTGCCAAGATCCTCCTGGGAAAAGTCTTCGGATAACCCGAGGAACGAGCCGCCCTTCAGGACAGATGCGAGGCCACCCACAGGCTCGTCGATGGGCTTGTCAATGATGTCCTGCAACGTCAGGCCGATCTGGTCTATGTAGTCCTCCATGATAACGGGCAGATGGTTGGTCATGTTGGTCCAAGCAGTGGTCTCGCCGTCAGGGATACTAGGCTGCAGAGCTTCGATGATGAACTCGGTGCTGTTAAGACCAGTCTGGCCAGACGCGGCAGTAGTATCGCCAGTACTAAGAGAAGCTGTGTCGCCGGCAGTCGGCGAAGCGGTGTTGGTACCGGGGGAAGGCTTGGCGAAGGAGATGGCACTGAGGATAGTGTTGAACAGAGGGTACAAGTCTTTGGTAGCTACAGTACTGCCATCGCCCTGGGGGTACAGGTCGGCGACCATGCCAGGGAGAATCTCAGTCAGGATGTTGCTGGCAGCCTCAGAGCCCTGAATCACAGCGTTCATGTAGGTGTTGAGGTTTTGAGTGGCCAGAAGTGCATACCACTCGGGCGTACGCACGGGGGCACAGGGCTGGCCAGCATCGCAAAACTGGTCAACGCCGCAGACAAAGTTCGGGGCTCCGAAACTGTGTGCGAGCTGTCCCACATTGTTGGTTTCTTGACGAGATACCTCCTTCTTAGCCCACGAATCTAGCCACGAGTCCATGTTCAAGTTCATCCAGGTGGAAGGCGCAAGCTGCTCTACGGGGCAGCTAGCGTTCGCAGAGGCAGTGTTGTTGCCGGGGGCTCTAGGAAAGCGACTTCTAGGGTCCTTGAGCTTCAGCATAAGCTTGACCATGGTCCTCTTGCGGGGCCAGGGCAGCTTGGGAAACTTGAAATGCTTGCCTGATGATGACCCGGAGCTGATCTTGGAGGCAAACGATGCCAGGCTCCCCGCAGCAGGCTTGGGACTTTTGACCTTGCCCCCGCGACTCTTGTCCCGGTTTCTACCTCTGGAGCCGCGGCCGCCGCCCTTGCGAAGAAAACGGGCAGCAAGGGGGTTAGGAGGGGAATGAGTGGCTACGGGGCCGGAGCGGTGGGATTTGGAGCCAGGGAATAGCTCGGGGACTTTGGCGCCGGGAACCTTGGCTTTGTCATTACTGACAGGAGCACGAATGGCAATGCGTTTGGATACAGAACTAGTTTCCGTGGGTTCAGGATGTTTAGATTTTATGCCAAATAGCTTGGAACCCATCTCCAGGCCTCCCTTGGCAATCTTGAAGTCATTAGTTGTAGGGGTTCCAGAGGGCTTAGACAGCTTGAATTTACTGAGGCCGCCACCACCGCCGCCTCTGCGAGGATCACGAGCAGCAATGGGGTTAGGTGGGGAGTGGACAGCCACGGGATCAGGACGGTTAGGGTCAAGGCCGGGGATGTTTAACTTTCGACTGCTGAGGTGCGAATGGGCGGTGACTGGATTATCCCGTTTATGGGCAGCCTCGCCATCAGAGCCCGAGTCAGGGAATACTCTGGTATCGAGGGGGCTGCGGTTGACGATGGGCTTGGCCCGCTCATGGGTGGCTTCGTGATTGGGGGGGCCAGGCTTTGAGTCAGGGAATATCTTGGGATTTGTAGAGTCAGAAATGGGGCGGGGGATCGCAGGCGCGTGGTCGTTAGCGTGGTTTATAGGCGAAGCTACGATGAATTGCAGCGAAGAGAGAGCGACGAGGAGGATGATGTTATGCATCTTGGATGAGGGTGGGGCCACACAATAGGCACTAGGCAAGAGGGAAAGGTAGGCTTGCTTGGCGTGTGATTGCGGTGGTTCTTGATGCTGGTGTTGATGCTGGTGATGCTGGTGACGCTGGTGATGCTGATGTTGATGCTGATGCTGATGCTGATGATAATGCCAATGCTAATGCTAATGCTAATGCCAATTTTGGTGTGTGTAATGTGCTACACCGTTGTTACTGAAAGAGTAGCGTACGAGTAAGGTTCTAGCCAAAGAACGACATGTACGTGTAGATATATGCAAGACAAGTTGTAGAAGGAAATATGCAAATATAATCAAGAGAATAAACCACGGTCCAGCGAACGGGAGCAACGAGATTGTGGGTAATAATGAAGTAAAGAAAACAAATGCAATGCAATGAATAGAGAATAAAGAAAAGGAAAGGAGAAGATGAGCGCACAAAGGAAAAGGATAGGGACAATAAGTAGAAGAAGAGAAGGGAAGATCTAGCTGGAGAGACAGTGGAGGAAGATGTTTCCAAATATACCAAGACCTACACGCCGTACGGAGGATTTGGACCAGGAAAACATGGCACCATGTATTTTTGCAAGAGTTACCTCATAATTCATGGCATTCGGCTCACGCCTAGTCAGCGTAGCATGGACCTACCTGGGTAGTCAGAATCAGCCTCCCTCGCAACGCTACCTGTCCCCCCGGCGCAATGCTAAGCACCAAGCAAGCGCTTTCAGAGCTCTGCAATATATGCGGGTGGCCAGAGCTGCTGTCTCAGGACAACGATCATATCCTCCGGTTAAGCTTTGCGCCGAGCAGAGTGATGGAGAGAAGCCATCTCCATACTACTCGTGCCACGGCAGTCTGTCTATTTCCCGGCTCTTTTTCTCTTTCTCAGCCTAGTTTTTTGTTTCTCTCGAGGCGAACCCTTCCTTGACCAGGACAAGACAAACTTGTTCTATTTTTGGGATGCATGCAAAAAAGAAAGGAACAAGCCTCGCGCAAGGGACGGGGTAAAAAAAAAGAGGCAAAGATGGAGCAACCAAATCTCCATAGCCCCCCCCCC